>JAWQEG010005600.1:0-122500 GCA_033782935.1 Petrolisthes cinctipes
ATATGGAAGGAGCTGGTTTCGTGGCATGGTCAGGAGGAATCAGAAGCCTTCACTTTTCATACACGATCCCAAGGTTCTTACACAACTTGGTTACATACGAAGTTGAGGATATGGAAGTAAAGACAGCGACCCGTGCTAAATTTACACCAACAACACACGGTGATTTGTTTATTTCCTCTCCCATCTATACCCTTTCTTAAGGATACTTTTTTCAGTCATTTGATGTTTATTCCAAAAGGTCGCTAGTTGCTCATTTAGTGAAGACAACAGCGGAGAGGTGAATGCAAACAGGATTCAAAATTTAGAAAAAAAAGATGCAGCTAGCTTGTTTTAGCACGGACCCTAATTAACATCTACCGAAGGATAAGATAATTGTGATGTATGTACGTACCTGTGTCCTCTCGTGAACGGTTAGATTTTGTATTTACGTAAAGATTCACAGAATGATATTTGTTTCTGTATAGTGTTTGAAATTTATATACCGTCAATAAGAGATATGGGAGCAAAGCCGTGTCCATATATGTTACTTTATTTTAAAGGTCTTAATTAAGTAAAGAAAGCATATATTTATCAGATAAAATATTTGTGTACAGCACTTTACTACGTATTAAAAACAAACAATTCGATATCAATATATATATATAGGCTACTTTATTATAAGAGTCGTAAAATGTAATGAATAATATACATGATGAATATGTATGAAATATTCAGAAAGTATGGAGTATGATGTAGGATGCAGTGTGTAGTGAAGAGCACCGTGGGAACTGAGAGTGTGAGAGAAGCAGCATGTGGTCCGTTAGGGTCGTTTTGGTGACCCTGTGATGTAGTCAGAAAGTTGGAGATACACGAGTCCTTCAAATGTTGCCACGAGACACCACCTATTATGGAAGGAGCTAGTTTTCGTGGCATGGTCAGGAGGAATCAGAAGCCTTTAAATATTTTCATACACGATCACAGGATGACCTCACACTACCATTATAGTTCTCTCAGTAATGCCAGTGTCCTTCGTCGTAAAAGTAACTAAACTCCCTCTATGTCTTTCAAGGAGGATGAGTGAAATCGTTTCGTGTTAGCCTGCAGAGAAATTTAGAAGAATCTCCACCCGATATAATGAAGGGGATACGTTCACTCCTGATAAATTGAAGGGCTACTGAATCCTCTAAAACTATGCCACGAAACAGGCAAATTAAAGCAACATTGAGGTCGCCTGTTTCCTGACATAGGTTAGACATTAGAGGAATCACTATAGTCCTTCAATTTACAGTCATGAGTCTCTCCCTTTAGTTAATTAAGGTGTCATGGTCCCTTATTTAGTACTATTTCCACTCCTTATCTCCAGCCTCCCTACTTGGACAACACACCACACCACTGTTTTCCTCACCCAGAGACCCACAACACATATTTTTTTATTTCCATGGAGACCCCTCACCATATTAAATTTACCCAGAGACCCCCCCACCACATTTTTATTTTTTCCAAAGATCCCCAGTACATGCATTATAATTTTCCCAGAGACCCCTACCCTAATAAATTTCCCAAGAATGTTAAATGTTCCCAAAGACCTCCACCACCATATTAAATTTCCCAAGAGACCTTATTAATTTCCCAGATACCCACCACTATGTTATTATTTCCCCAGATACCCACCACCACCACCACCACCACCACATTATTATTTCCCCTAGATACTCCCCCCCCCCCCACCACCACCAGCAGCACCCCAACATTACTTTCTTCCTCTGCTGAGTGAGGCCGGATGAGTATGTGGCCGTGGGGTCATGAGGACACGTGATCACAGCCCCACCACATGTCCTCGTGTTGATACCCCTCCCTCTCCCCCCCCCTCCCCCCCTTCCACCCTCCCCCATTCCCCCTTCCCCTTCCCCTCCCTCTCCCCTCCTCCTTCCTCTCCATTCCTCCTCCCCCCTCCATCTCCACCTCCCCCCTCTCCACCTCCCCCCTCTCCCTCCTCTCCCATCTCCCTCCTCTCCCATCTCCCTCTCCCCCCCCCCCCTGACGTCAACCAGGACACGGTGGTGGCTTGCCATGGCCGGGCCCCCTGACCCCTCACACGTGACCCCGAGGACAGGAGAGGTGGAGGTCGGTGGGGATGGGGCCAGTTTTGTAGCCTGTGGCCCCGACCCGTTGTTGCCCCGAGCCGCTGTGCATGGATCTCTCCCTGCCCCTGTCCCCTACTCTTACCCCTGCCCTACTCTGCCCTACCCCTGCCCCTACTATTACACCTGCCCCTGCCCCTACTCTTACCCCTGCCCCCTACTCTTACCCCTGCCCCCTACTCTACCCTACACCTGCCCCTACTCTACCCTAACCTGCCCCTACTCTACCCTTCCCCTACCTCTACCTGTCCCTACTCTTACCCCTGCCCCTACTCTTATACCTGCCCCTCCTCTTACCCCTGCCCCTACTCTTACCCCTGCCCCTACTCTACCCTGCCCCTACTCTTACCCCTGCCCCTACTCTTACCCCTGCCCCTACTCTCCCTGCCCCTACTCCTACCCTACCCTACCCCTACTCTACCCTGCCCATACTCTCCCTGCCCCTACTCTCCCTGCCCTACTCTTACCCCTGCCCCTACTCTCCCTGCCCCTACTCTCCCTGCCCTACTCCTACTCTACCCTACCCTACCCTACCCTACCCCACCCCTACTCTACCCTGCCCATACTCTCCCTGCCCCTACTCTCCCTGCCCCTACTCTTACCACTGCCCCTACTTTACCATTCTCCTTGCCCCAAACCCTGCACCTACAGTACTCTCCCCTTCCCCCTGTCATTACACCCCCTACCTCGTCCATTCCCCATGCCCCTTCCTCTGTTATTTTCTACTCGCCCTGCTTCTGTTTTCCCTCCTATCCCTGTCTTTACCTTAGTCTTTGTCCCTACCCCTTGCCCCTGCCTCAACCCATAACTCTACCTTTGTCCCTGCCAATTACACCTGCTCTTACTTCTGCTCCTGCTCCTACTACTCTCCTTCCCTGTTTGTTCTCTTCCCTTCCGCCATATGACCCTACTGTTGAGGAGCCTAATATTAACCAATCAATCTCTTCCCTTCCATACAGTTGTTCCTCTTATATGTCTTAATTTGCTTCAGTTCGGTCCTCATTCCTATATAGCTATCTAACTGTCTCTGTTTTTACTCTTTCTTCAGTCGTTCTCTGTCACGTATCCTCATCTCTGCCTCCTCCATCATCCCCCTGCCTTGCTCTGTCACGTATCCTCATCTCTGCCTCCTCCATCATTCCCCTGCCCTGCCCTGCCCTGCCCTGTTTCCGACCTCTGTCCTGCAAATGCACTCTGCTGCCTTTATCCGATTATGCTTCTTGTGTGTACTTTCCCTGCTTCCCACGATACGACTTCCCACCTGTTTCACCTGTACCATGTTCCCTCCTCCATCATTCAGTCTCTCTCTCTCTCTCTCTCTCTCTCTCTCTCTCTCTCTCTCTCTCTCGTCTCTCTCTCTCTCAACTACTCTCCCTTTCTAAATCCTTCGTCTCAGTCACTCTCCCTTTCATATACTCTTCCCTCCTACCCCACCTACCCTGTCTTTAACCCCAAGCCTCCCTCCCCCACCCACCCACCCACCCACCCAGTTTCACCTTCAACCTATTATATCCCCCTCCTACCCCTTCCTCTTCTCCTCTCCCCTACCCAGCATCTTCCCCCGTCCCTCTCTCCCACTCCTCTTACCCCCGTCCCTCTCACCCACGCCCTCTCACCCCTGTCCCTCTCTCCCCAGCCCCTCTCCCTGTTTCTCTCACCCACCCCTCTCACCCCTGTCCCTCTCCTCCATCCCAAACCCCCTTCATTCTCCCCCACCCCTCTGCTCCTCAGGTCCCTCTCCCCCCTCCACTCCCATACCTCTTCCCCATCCCCTCTTCAGCAGCCTTGACCAGTAACCATTCCTTCCTTCCCCTATTTTTTCCCCTTCCTTCACAATACAATATCTGTGTATACTGTTCCACCTCCACCCACCCACATCCCCTCATTAAGTCCTCATTCAAGTACCCTTCCTTACCCACCTGTTCTACCCTGTCAGTCTTACCATCTACTCTAGTTATTTCGCTTCTTAATAATCTCTCTCTCTCTCTCTCTCTCTCTCTCTCTCTCTCTCTCTCTCTCTCTCTCTCTCTCTCTCTCTCTCTCTCTCTCTCTCTCTCTCTCTCATTCCTTTCCTTCCTCTCTACCTTTCTCTCTCTTCTTTCCTTACTTCCCCTTTACCACTCCCTTTCAATTACCTTTTCTGTACCATACCCACCTAACTCACACTTTATCCCTCCTTCACATTATTTTCGACTCTCCCCTTCTCCCCCTACACACTTCGCCCACTCATCTTGCTTTCTCTTCTCATTATCTTTCCTGTCATTCACTCTCCACCTCATGCATATTTTCTCACGAGGCTCCCATTCCCTTCGTCACATTTTTCCTTAAGGGACCGTGCATGTGATGTAGTCAGAAAATTGTTTATAAATGAAGCCTTCAAATATTGCCACGAAACACTACCCATACTTAAGTTTCTTGTTTCATGGCATGGTCAGGTGGAATCAGAAGCCTCCAATTTCCCACATACACGATCACAGGGTCCTTAAGGGGGTGCGGGAGTAGGGGACAGGCTTGGGGGGGTTTGGGGGGTGCAGGAATAGGGGGACAGGCTTGGGGGAGGGGGTAGAAAGCCAGTCCCCTATTCCCGCACCTCCCTAACCCCCCCCAAGCCTGTCCCCTTACTCCCACACACCCCAAAAAACCCTGCACCCCCCTAAACCCCCCCAACCCTGTCCCCCTATTCCCGCACCCCCTTAAATATAGAACGAGAGTCATTCCTTCCACCAGAATGTTTGACCTCTTATACAGCATCCTTCTGACCTTCTCTGATACCCTATAATTGGATTCTGCCTAACATCTGGCCCCTTTATTTTCTTGGGTTCCGTGGTAGAGTTTTATAGTACTTTCTTATAGTGCTTGCGTTCCCTTGACATCGTCCTTCTATCACAGCTTACCCTCTCTCACAACCTGCCTTTCCTCACAACTGACCTTATCACACAATCTGCCTTCATTCCCCAGCTTCCCTTCCTCACAACATGCTTTCAATTACACTTTATGCCACATTCATTTGCCTACCATCTCTCCTCTTCCCCTCAGTATTAATTTACTGTGAAAATATTACTCTTCACACCAACGGTGTAGGGGAATCATTGTTGCAGACCATCTATAACAGAATGCTACACAATTATTTAGAATGAGAAACAAAGATAAAAAATTATATTGATGAAAATGCAACTTTTTTTATATTTTTTATTTTTTTATTTTTTTATAATTCCTGAAAGAGAGCTATGAGGGAGGCAGGAATGTTAACCCCTTCTTCACTTCAGAGTCGCTGGTGTGGTTGGGGCCAGTGACCTGCATTGTGGAGACTGACATTTACTGTACACTTTTAACAACAACACGGCTCAAATAAACATGCACGAGTGGAGGAGGTCTTTCCAAACTCGAGTGTATAATTTACATACCAACGCGCCTCATGACTTATTCTGTAAATACTCCTCCTGGTTTACCTCTCCCTCGTGTGTGTGTGTGTGTGTGTGTGTGTGTGTGTGTGTGTGTGTAAGATGTGACCCGCCTCATTTCCCTCGTGTGTGTGTGTGTGTGTGTGTGTGTAAGATGTGACCCGCCTCATTTCCCGAGTGCCTGCCTGCCAGACCTGCTAACCTGACTGACTTGACTAACTTGGCCTGTCCACGTTATTGCACTATGCCCTGTCTCCGCGGTCGTCCACCCCTGCATGTCTTACTTACCCACTTCTCCCTTTCCCAGTTACTTTCTCTCTGTTCTTCCCTCTTCTACCACTTAAAATTCTACCATTACAGTAAAAGTCCACTATGGTCCTCGTGTTGCCTGTACTTCCTTTGTATTCTTTGTACTTACAGGCCGTTTCTTCTCTCTGTGGTTGCCTTCCCCACCACCTTCTTCCCATCCTGTCTCTGTTCTTTCCTTGGTTTCTTCTTTTGATCACAAGTTTTCACTCTTTGACACTCAACCTTACATGCTTATCTATTCCACCCCTTTCCCTTTTCACGACAATACCATCCCTCCTCTTCTTTCTCCTCCTACATTCCATTTTACTCTTGCTTTTAACACAAATAATAATTTCCTTCTCTTCCATCTCATTCCCTTCTCCCTTTCCAACTTAACGACACTGTCTTTCTATTCTCCATACTTCTCACTTTCTACTCTATTTCCGTTTCTCTTTCATTTTTCATCTTTCTATTCTACATACTTCCCACTTTCTACTCTATTTCCTTTTCTCTTTCATTTTTCATCTTTCCCCCATTTCTTCTCTTCACCTCGGTCTCCCCAATCTCTTCCCCATCCTCCTTTACTTTTACTTTCTCTTTCATACTCCCTTTCTCCCTCCATTTCTCCCTCATTCTCAATCTCAGTCTGTCTCTTCTATTCGCAGCCTCCCACTCTTCACTTTTCTACTCACGTTTTTATCGATTTCTCTTTCCTCTCCCTTACTTTCCGATATCTATATTTACAGTTGCCTTTCTCCTCTGCTCCCTTTCCTTTCTTCTTCATTTGTAATTTTAAGTGTGTATGTATTTAAATATGTACTGTGTGTGTGTGTGTGTGTGTGTGTGTGTGTGTGTGTGTGTGTGTGTGTACTTAGTATGCGTGTATATGTGTGTGACTTGTATGCGTGTAAGTGTGTGTGTGTGTGTGTGTGTGTGTGTGTGTGTGTGTGTGTGTGTGTGTGTGTGTGTACTTAGTATGCGTGTATATGTGTGTGTGATTTGTATACATGTATGTGCGTGTGTATGTGTGTGTTCTTTGTATGAGTGCATGTGGGTGTGTCTGTGTGTGTACTCGAGTGACGTGGGACAATGAAACTTGTCTTTGCTTTACATTCTGTTGGTCACTGATGCTGAATACAGTCATGGACAAAAAAGGATGAAGTAAAAAAAAAAACTCACCGTTACTCCCTATGAGCGTTTTGGCAACAGATGGCTCCTTGTGTGTACCCGCAAATGTAAACAGGGACTCTACGAAAACACACTACTTTAGTATACGAGAAAGAGGATTTGTTTTGTAGCAAAGTATATATGCAGGAATCAGTATATTATTATTATTATTTGTCCTAGTGCAAATCCTTATGTATTTATGTATTATTTCGTCTCTTACATAAAAAAGTTGATATGAGGATAATTATGCATGCACAGTTCAGTTCTCTAGTTGTTCATGGGCATTAAGAAAGGTATGATTTAGTTAGCATTTTCGAGACACTTGCTTCCTCCAAACTGTGACACAAAACAGTAAATTATTATGAGGAGGGTGACTCTTTAGCGACATAAATTGGAGGAATCAGCAGCATCCAATTCGCTCACAAAATCATGGCCCTTTTAATTAACTCAGAGTCGCGCATATTGTAGATGTCTGAATCCATAATAATCTCTATCCTTGTCTATAGAGAACGTAGAATAAAGATTTAACACACACCAAGTGAGTCGTGGTGGTGAGAAAAATACTGCAGGGAGCCAGAGCCGAGTCACCACTGTTGGCTGAATCTATTTACAGAGTGGCACACCCTTTTATGTCCCATCCCAGTTGAGACAAAAGGAAAATTATAGGATGTGGGCAAAGGATCTCATGGATGTTATTGCAGGACCCCCCCCCCCCCTCATAACGAACCTTTAAGGGGGTGCGGGAATAGGGGGACAGGCTTGGGGAGGGGGGGGGGTTAGGGGGGTGCAGGAGTAGGGGACAGGCTTGGGGAGGGGGGGGGGGTTAGGGGGGGTGCAGGAGTAGGGGACAGGCTTGGGGGGGTTTTGTACTTCTTTTGCTATTGATGGGACTGAATTTGTATTACATTATAATAATATACATTAACTTGACAGAATTGTTACTGAGCAATATCGTATAAGGAGAACTCTTCATTGGCCGGATGGAAGTCGTACCAAACCGTCTTCAATAATAAAGGCTCCTCCTCCTCATACGGTGTTGTTCTTTAATTAAGGAGGAAATTTGGTGTTGGTAAATTTGGAGCAACTGATTCCTCTAAACAATTACAAGCAACAGAACACTATCATTTTTGCTCTTCTGGCCCTGTTTCCTGCTGGCATACTTTGGAGGAATTAAAACACTCCAATGTACCAAAAAAGAGATTCCCCCCCTTAATTAAACCAGGAGCTACTGTATTATATCAACAATTTACACAAAAGGACGAAGGTTATACAAGGAGACAATTGAATCCCATTTGTGTCCCTCTTGTATTCATCAGGGAAGACAAACACAAACTACTCAAGATAAAGTAGGAAGGTTCTGTGGCTCCACCTCCGTTCTCAGGAAATTATGGTGTGTGTGTGTGTGTGTGTGTGTGTGTGTGTGTGTGTGTGTTGATTGGTGTGTGTGTGTGTGTGTGTGTGTGTGTGTTGATTGGTGTGTGTGTGTGTGTGTGTGTGTGTTGATTGGTGTGTGTGTGTTGATTGGTGTGTGTGTGTGTGTGTGTGTTGATTGGTGTGTGTGTGTGTGTGTGTGTGTTGATTGGTGTGTGTGTGTGTGTGTGTTGATTGGTGTGTGTGTGTGTGTGTGTGTGTGTGTGTGTGTGTATGTGTGTGTGTGTGTTGATTGGTGTGTGTGTGTGTGTGTGTGTGTGTGTGTGTGTGTGTGTGTGTGTGTGTGTGTTGATTGGTGTGCCTGCAGTTGCAACCACAAGACCCGGAAATGTTCGAGCCACTTTCAAGCCACTTTATGATTGGGAGTAAAAAACCAAAATGAAGACCTCAGCCATCAGACAGAGCTCATGGAACAAAATGCTTCAAGTCTGTAATATGAATAGTTTGTATGGTGCTGACTCAGAAGATGAATTACACAAGGCCTTAGTGTTTCGTAGCGCCTTCTGTTCTCCATAGTAAACCCATTTTTTTTTACTCATTGTTTCAGGTAATCGATATACACATTCTATCCTTTTATGATACTTACCTAATTTGCCAACTACTGGTACCCTTTTTTTACTCATTGTTTCAGGTAATCGATATACACATTTCTATCCTTCTATGATACTTACCTATTTTGCCAACTACTGGTACCCTTTTTTTACTCATTGTTTCAGGTAATCGATATACACATTTCTATTCTTTTATGATACTTACCTAATTTGCCAACTACAGGAAAAACAAAGATATAAATGTGTATGGATTCCTATGTAAATATGTAATACACCCTTTTAGGTTTGTTTGTGGATGCATGTTGAGAGTTTACGTATATGCTTTCATAAACAAGTTGTGTGTGTGTGTGTGTGTGTGTGTGTGTGTGTGTGTGTGTGTGTGTGTGTGTGTGTGTGTGTGAATGATTGTGAAAGGTAGACATTTGTGTTTGACCTCAGTGGGCCTGGAATGCACCTCAAGCCCGCAATTATACCTAAAAGTGCAGTGCTGTGTGACCTTGTTCCTCCCTCCCGTTCACCCCGGCGTGTTTCCCTGGTGTAAGACAGTGTATTGCATGTCTTTCAAGTTGTTGTGTTGTTGTTATTGTGTTGTCCTTGTGTTATGTTGTGTTACTGTGCCATGCATGTGTTCCGCTAATGTTGTAGATGTGTTGTGTTGTTCTGTTCTTTTCTGTGTTGATTTGTTTTAGTTGTGTGTTGTGTTGTGTCTTTATAGTGTTGCTAGGTTGTGATTCGTTGTTTATTGTGTTGTGTTGTGTTTTTTCTAGTATTGTGTTAAGATTTGTATCGCGAGTAATTTTATCTTGTACCTGTTCCTTTCCTCATCTTTGTTCGTTCCCAGTCTCGTTCCTCCTCTTTCTTACTTGTTCCCTTCTTACACTTCCATTTTCTTCTATTTTTGTCTTCCTCCTCTTCCATTATTATCCTGTCTCCCTGACGGCCAGTACATGAAAGTGCCAGAAGTTGTTTATCAGCAGAAAACAAGAACAAGATTTTCTGTTAAGTTTGCGATGTGTGTAAAAAACAGTGTTAATGTCTTCAGTGATTCGTGTAAGGAAGCGCACACATTGAAGGGGTCATTTGTTGTCGAAAAATAGGATGGCTATTGACTCCTTTACACTGTGTCACGAAACAGACTCACTCGGTGTGCAGTACCCTATTGTGGTATTGTGTGGGTGGGTGAATCAATAACATCCAATTCTCAAGCAAAATCATGTTTCCATTAATCGATGCTGAGTAGTTTGTCTGACCGAAACCATCTCACACAGTAAAAGCTATTGAAAGTTAACTATTGAAGGGTTGGTAAAGGGACAACCTACTCTTTGCCTCATTCTATCCTATGATCCCTTTCGTATGTGTTGTAAATCAAATACAAAGTCGTGCCTCTACTGTAATGTTCGCCGAGTGTTCCACCTTTTGGCACTCGATGTTTTCGCTGGTAGTACTTTTGTCCAACAGTTTCTGCGTGTACCTGTGAGTGGGACGGTAGTTGTTGTGGATATGAAGACGAGTGTGAACCTGACCCAAACCTCCACCACCAGTCACTGTCATTCCAGTATTATTCCACCAACACTCAGTGACGAGTAATCGAGGTAGTATGAATAAGAGTTAATGGAGTGAGAATGAGAGGGTGTGTGAGTGTGAATTATGGGGGGAGGGGGGGAATATAGGTGTGAAGGGGGAAGATACAGCATGAGTCTAATGGGGTCGTGTGAGTATGACGATGTGTGTGGAGATGGTGAGTACATACGTGTGTGTGTGTGTGTGTGGAGATGGTGAGTATATACGTGTGTGTGTGTGTGTGTGTGTGTAGATGGTGAGTACATACGTTTGTGTGTGTGTGTAGATGGTGAGTACATACGTTTGTGTGTGTGTGTGTGTGTGTGTGTGTGTGTGTGTGGAGAGAGAGAGAGATCGTGAGTACATACGTGTGTGTGTGTGTGTGTGTGTGTGTGTGTGTGTGTGTGTGTGTGTGTAAAAGAGAGAAAGAGAGAGAGAGAGGTTGGTGGTGTGAAGGACAACCACCATATCTACATATTATACGTAAATACTGTCTGTACACCTCAACTCTCTGGCTCCTCTCCCATCATCTTCTTCTCTTTGCCTCACCCACTAATCACACCTTTACAATTATTACAGAGAACACTTACAAGAACGTATAAGAAGCCTAGTAGAGTTTATAAGCTTAGTAGAGGAAGTAAATGCCATGCTGAACGTTAAACTTAATAGAACGATAAACTTAACTGAACGTATAATCTTTGTAGAACGTATAAGAGTAGTGAGATGTGTAGCTGAACGTGTGAGCCTGGGAAAACGTATAAGCCTAGAGAAATTAAGGACTGTTTTGAAAATGAGGAACACGAAGAATAAAAATAAAACATAATCATATCTATCATAAAAGAAGAAGGAGATGAGAGAATGTAAGAGAAAGGGAGAGAAGATTGCTTAAGGGTCGAGGAGATAACAGGGAGAACAGAGAGAGAGAGAGAGAGAGAGAGAGAGAGAGAGAGAGAGAGAGAGAGAGAGAGAGAGAGAGAGAGAGAGAGAGAGAGAGAGAGAGAGAGGAAAAGCCAAAAATTCCTGATCATAACATATAAGCATCACCGTGAGAAAATAACCAGGAGGGGAAAGAAAACAAATTTAGTGAACGGGACTTGACATATACTTTTTGAAAATAGCTACGTCATTGAATAAATATTTTGGATGCTTTGTAGTGATAAATAGATAAATAGATAGTCAATGAGAAAGAAAAAGAATGATTTAGGAAAGGGTAGGAGGATGAAGAGGAGGAGGAAGTGCAAGAATACTGGAAAAGAATGGATGGAAGGAGAGTGAAAGGTTTATAAAATGAGGTAAGAAGGGAAAGGGTGAGGAGAGTGCAAGAGACGGAGAAGAAACTGAGGAAAAGGCAATAAGACAAACACCAACTTGAGTGAAAGTTGATGGAAAATTATATAATATATATATATATATATATATATATATATATATATATATATATATATATATATATATATATATATATATATATATATATATATATATATATATATATATTTATATATATATATACAGTACATATATATATAATGTAATCAAAGAAAAGTTTATCGTATTATATATTTTCTTTACTTTCATCAATTGAGTTATGAAATATGGAAGGGACGATATATTCAGCGAACTTACCCAAGATGAATGATGATGATGATATCAGTCGGGTAAATATTTATATATAGAGAGTGATTTCAATGAAGATTTAAATAAGATGGAGATGAAATATGTAAATCTGGTTAGTGTAAATGGAGTTGTGATAATTATACGTATTATAAATATGACAAACTGTGCTATAAAAACACAACACTTATATTGATGTTCTCTCTTTCTTGCTACACTTTGGAAGTCGAAATATTATATAATGTGTAAGAATGTTTAATGTTGAGGACTTGTGATGCAGGTGAATTGGTAGGTAAGTGATTCCTCCATGCACTGCCACAAACACTACCTTCCCTCAGGTTCTCTGTTTCTTGTCACAGTTTGAAGAATTAGAAGACTTGTAAAAAATTTTGATGGTTTATAAACCCGACTCCTTCCCTACTCTTACCCACACAGGATATCATTATAAATATTTACCATTTTTCCTTCTTCTCAAATCTTTGTGTTTAATGCGTGTTCAGTGATTATTTCTTACAGCTAGAAAGAGAAAACCTGAATGCAAGAGAGAGGGAAAGTAGGTGACAATTATTGTCAAGGATAAATGCATAGTTTTGCATATGCTTATTATAGATTTATACTGTACAGTTATCTAAAGCTATTATAAATAGGATACCTTTCAATTATATATTTAATGTATATAGCAACAGTAAATATATTTCCTGCGCATTAATTAGTTGTAACGATACGTATATACTTTTCACATTTACATAAATATGTTTTTCATTATAATACATCTTTATTATTTAATGTATTGAAATATTATATATTATCACTGAGAAAGTAATCAAAATTTCCTCGAGTATCAAGGAACAATGATTTTGGAGACAACTTTGCATTGAGTCACAGTGTAACATTTCGTGTTTACATACAGTGGCCGCAAATATTAGTGTCAGAAGTGTAAGTGGGAAGTGAATAAAATATAACTATGGACGAACTATAATTCTTTCTTCGTTTTGTGTCTATTTGACAGCACCTAGTTTTTCCTCTCGTGTGCACTCATGTATAGACAAGCCTCTGTTCTCTTCCTTAGTTTCTCTTTCTACCTTCTAGGGATAGTATGGGTTGAAAGGTCCCCCTCTTTGTATGATCATGTGTGTTTTCCTACACGTATCTCAGTTTCTATCTCTCAAGGGGCGTGGATTCCCTAAACCTCTCTGTCTTCAACTTAAGTCCTTTGTGTCTGGCTGACTGAATGACGTACGTGCTATCTATAGACCCAAAGCCATAACATTTCATCATACTTAAGGTTCTCACATACACTCTAATGCATTTCCTCTTGGTGCTGTGTTTACCTTCACATGGACATTCCTGGTAAACTTTCCTCGCCTCCCTCCTCTTCTGGGCTGTCCCACAAAACCCCTTTGGCTCACCTCTTCCATTGTGTGTGTGTGTGTGTGTGTGTGTGTGTGTGTGTAGAAGGCGCATCCAGCATACCTAATCAACAATTCCGGAAACACACAGGACAAAAACACCAGACCAGCCCACCCCTCCATGCACCTGCAGCTGCTTTGCCTCATCCCACCACCACACCTGACCACAGCTCATTCCTTCGCTACTTCACACAACTACCACCTTACTACCACCACCATCCCACTACTATCACCACCACCACAATTACACTACCCCCAACACACTACCCCTCCCAACATACTACCCCCCAACACACTAAACCCCCAACACACTAACCCCCCAACACACTAACCCCCCAACACACTAACCCCCCAACACACTAACCCCCCCAACACACTACCCCCTCCCAACACACAACCCCCCTCCCATCACACAACCCCCCCCCCCTCCCAAAACATTACTCCCCACCACCACCGCTACCACCTCCCCACAACCACCACACCTGACCACAGCTCATTCCTTGACGCTTTCACACCACCACTTCACAACCACTTTATCGTCTCACCATATCAGCCCAGGGCATGAGTATACCCTAATCCTTCTCACCTCACAGTCCTTTCAATCTTTCCACTCCTCGGCAATACAACTAACTACACAGGTACAGTACTCACCCCAGTCCAAGGTCAGGGGCAGTGTGTGATGTGAGTCAGATGTGTTGTTGTTGTTGTTGTGGTTGTTGGTTTTACACTTACAACTGGTGTGGCCCACTTCCTTTCTGCTGCTCTGGCCAACTACTCTCTCCTTCACTTGCATACTCTTTTAAGGGGAGATTCTCTTGTGGGTAAATTGGAAGGCTACTGATTCCTGCTAACTGTACCAAAAAAACAATGACCTTAATTAATGGTACTAAGAGGGAAGAGGGGACCTGTTTCGTGGCCTAGTTTGGAGGAATCAGAGACCTTCCAGTGCACCAACATTAAATAATAATCTCCCCTTAAAAGGACTCACGGGGAAGGGTCGAGGAATCAGTAGCTGCCATGAGTGTGCCAACAGAGCCTAACGTCAGTAAAGTCCTCAATTTGTTGTGTTCTTTATGTTCTCTCACTCCTGCTGCTCCTTGCCTGGCCGTCAGTAGGTAGTAGCTTGCATGTCAAGTGGACGGGTACAGGTGCTAATGATGTACAGTAAAGTTGCTGACTACTTTCATTGTTCCACACACATGGTTACAGCGTCAGGAAAAACAGGTTCTCCTTTAGGCTACTTACTTACTTCCACTTTCACACACACACACACACACACACACACACACACACACACACACACACACACACACACACACACACTCTTATCTATCATTGCATTTTGTTTTACTTGCAGGGATGTATAGGAAGCGCTTAAAGACTTTCAATGGAATGCCTCTTTAGTTTCTAGTCAGTCTGATCAGCACTTTATTTATGAATCTTTTCCATTCTTCTCCTGCCCAAGTTTACTATTATTATTTGTTTGCTTACAGTTCATAGGCGACATCATATGATAATAACTGTTGCACTGCTATTAGTTTCTTTGTAAACAGTCGGTCCATGCCTTTAGATTTTAGGTATGGGGGTCATTTTAGTCTGGGTGAACTAGACGACGACGAATCTCTCCAAGTATGCCAGAAAACACGAGTAAGGGGTCTTTTTTCGTGGCATTGTTGAGAGAAATCAGTAGCCCTCCAATACTTATCTCTCCAATTATGCCAGAACACAGACTTCTTGACTTTGCTAGTAAGGGGTCTTTTTTTCGTGGCATTGTTGAGAGAATTCAGTAGCCCTCCAATCTGACCATAATAAACGACGACCCCTTTGATGTCATGGCCTTACCTTAGTGGACTTGACATTGCCTCTCTGTGGTTTTCATGCTCACCTATGACACCAGGATGCTGATCAGTAGTGAACACCCTCCTTTTCAAACGTCACATTTATATTTTAAGTTTATTCGTATTGTACTTCGTCTTGCTTTAATTTCATATATCTTAATGTAGTAATATAAAGTTGATGATTATAATATGTCCTCGGTATCTCCTCTATAGTATCTCTCCATTCACCATCAATCTCCCTCTCCTACACTCTCCTCTGCACCTCTCCCCTCTCCTACACTCTCCTCCACACCTCCCCCTTCTCCTACACTCTCCTCTACACCTCCCCCCTCCCCTACACTCTCCTCTACACCTCTCCCTTCACCATTAGTCCCCTCGCCCACACTTGCCTCCACACCTCCCCCCTCTCCCACACACTCCTCTACACCTCTCCCTTTACCACCAGTCCCACTCTCCTCCACACATCCCCCCTCTCCCACATACTCCTCCACACCTCTCCCTTCCCTTGGTCTCACTCACGTTTCTCTGCTCAACTTATCTGCTCTCACGCACTCCTTCACTCACACGGTGTCCATTCCGCTTCATCATCACCCAAGTTCATTATCAAGGCCAGGAACAGAGCACGAGGGAAGAAGGGAGGGGGAGGAGGGAGAGGGAGAGGGAGATGGTATGGACTGGGAGGGAGAGGAGGGAGATGGTATGGAAGAGAAGGAGGAGGAGAAGGGAGAGGGAGATGGTATGGAAGGGAAGGAGGAATAGGGGGTAGATGGAGAGGTAAAGGGAGGAGGAGGAGGGGGGAGAGGGAGATGGTATGGAAGGGAAGGAGGAATAGGGGGTAGATGGAGAGGTAAAGGGAGGAGGAGGAGGGAGAGAGATGGTATGGACTGGGAGGGAGAGGAGGGAGATGGTATGGAAGGGAAGGGAGAGGAGGGAGATGGTATGAAAGGGAAGGAGGAATAGGGGGTAGATGGAGAGGTAAAGGGAGGAGGAGGAGGAGGGGGATGGGGAGGAAAAGGGAGGAGGAGGAGGGGGGAGAGGGAGATGGTATGGACTGGGAGGGAGATGGTATGGAAGGGAAGGAGGAGGAGGTGGAGGAGGAGAGGAAGAGAAGGAGGAGGTGGAGGAGGAGGAGGAGAAGGAGGAGGAGGAGGAGAAGATGGAGAAGGAGTAAGGGAGGAAGGGGAGGGGACTGGAGGTGATCTGAATGTTGTGGTTGTTGTCTCAGAGGTCAGCCAGTCCAGACGGGGCGTGGCAGCTAGTTGACACTCAAGTTCCTCTTAAGTGGAAATTTGGTGTTGGTAAATGTGTAGCAACCGAATCCTCCAAACTATTCCAAGCAACAGAACACCATTACTTTGGCTATTCAGGTCCTGTTTCCTAGCATACGTTGGAGGAATCAAGGCACTCCAATGTACCAAAACAGAATTACCCCCTTAAGTGTATAGGGAATTCTCTGAGATGTAAAACCCCACATTGTTCGATTTAGCTCGTTTAGTTGAAGTAGGTCTATTGAGGTCAGGTTAGTTAGAGGCAATGTTTAGTAAATCTAGGTCATCATGCTTAGCGAATCAGATCAAGAAATGTCATATTTGTTTAGATCAAATCACAGGAAAATAACCTTCCAAATTATTACTTATTATTTAGGGAGGTGAAAACGTGAGAAACTAGATAATTATTGCTGGGTGGCATGCTGGGGTGGAGTGGGGCGGGGTGGGGCAGTCCAGTTGGTGGGGTGGGGTGGGTTGGGGCGGGGAGGGGAGGGGAGGGGCAGTCTAGTTGGTGGGGTAGGGTGGGGTGGGCTCGGGCGGGGAGGGGAGGGGAGCGGCAGTCCAGTTGGTGGGGTGGGGTGGGGAAGGGTAGTCCAGTTGGTGGGGTGGGGTGGGGATGGGGAGGAGCAGTCCAGTTTTTATCACAGTGAAGACGCCACTCTGGTTGACCTCTTCACCACAGTCCACTTTTTTTCTGGTGATGAAGATGCTACCGCCCTGCCTCGCCCCCTGCACGTTCCAGCCACGGCCACTCACTCAAAATATATATACCGTATACAGTTGTTCTTATACATACTTTCATCTCATCTCTCCTTCCTTCCTTCCTACTTACCTTCTTGCCTTAGTCTAGAGTCACGGTATATGAAAACTTGGGTTAAAATTATGCATTGGCTTGACAGAATGAATATGTAACAACACCCTATGAGGAGGAGGTTTATTTATTGACGACGTATTACTGTTGCTTCTTCAGGTCAAACACTCCTCCTCATATTAATAGGAAAACTTGATATGTGTGCCATCAGTAGACAGATTATGGATGAAATAATTATGATAATGGTGAAATGATGGGCTGTTTATGCCTCCAAATTATGATCGGATATGCAAGAGAAGTTATGGCCAAGGTTTTGACGATGACTGAAACGATGGCTCCATAGTCACTACATGCAGCCATCGCACTAGTCATTATCTTTTCCTAGGCCGCATCGTTTCTTTCTTGTTGTCATTATTATGTTCAAAGTGTAAAGAGGTTGTCATATTTTACTTTGCCGTAACTGACTTACAATTTCCTTCGCGGAAGGTTATGTTTTCACCTCTGTCTGTTGGTCAGTTATCAACGTAGGTACAGACCTTCTTGATATAGCCTCACAGGATGATTGGTACTATGATACAAAAATGTTATTCTGTTTTTCGGGATCCTCGTCAAAGATTAAGTTTTGCAATGTATATACAGGGTAAGCATATAGTATTTCCCTTATATTAAACATATTTTAAACAAAACTTGCGAGATAAAAACATGATTGTTTTTGCATATAATGCCTTAAGACAAAATGATCTTTTTCTGTTGAGCTCCAACATGTACTCCATATGTTTTTCGTGCTTCATTAATTTTGTTTGTCTCGTCATATTCATTCGTAATATTTAAGCAGCTCGTCAGATAGGAAGTAATACCATATTACTCTTGATATGTGAGTTGTGGAATGTGTGTCGCATGTATATATTATTGGTTGTGTGTGGAATACAGTATGAATGCTGTGTGTGTGTGTTGGTTGTGAGTGTTGTACTGTATAATATTATGTGTTTGATGGTGTGTGTTGTTGTTGTGTGCACGATAAACTTGTGAATCAAGCCAGCCGACCACTTATGAGTCATGGCCAGACAGGAATGACACCCAGTTTTTGTTGACAGTCCGTGTGTGGGAGTGTAGCAGCTGGTAACACTGGCACGTTGTTCCTCTTTGTTACTGTGGGTAAATTAAGCTTCCTCTGTACTCCAGTTCGTTCTTTTAGGGTTAAAGAATAGTAAGATACCTGTAATTATGTTTGGAAAAAGAAAGTTTGACCCGAGTACTGAAGATGGAGGACATGTGTAAGGAATATGGATTAATGAACTAGTGTAACTGGTCACCAAATATGTGGGTGACTCAGGAGTTGTGGTGACCTGCAAGAAATACTCCACCAACACCAGCAGGTTTGTGTATGCTCTCATCCCCTGACAACAGTGACAACACATACACGTAGACGAGTAGGCAATGTGTCGCAGAACCTTGTAATTTCAGCTTTAAGGGGGTGCGGGAATAAGGGGACAGGCTTGGGGGGGTTTTGGGGGGTGCGGGAGTAGGGGTACAGGCTGGGGTGGGTGGGTGGGTAAGGGGGGTGCGGGAATAGGGGACAGGCTTTCTACCCACCCCAAGCCTGTCTCCCTACTCCCGCACCCCCCAAAACCCCCCCAAGCCTGTCCCCCTATTCCCGCACCCCCTTAAGTCCTTGATGGTTGTCTCATCGTGCGGTAGCTAGCTATGAATTTGTCTTGGCTATTTAAGAGTAGTGATCTAAACAGCCAACTGCCAGTGACTGTGAGCATAAATAACTTTTTACATAAGGGGAAATAAAGTCACGGATTTAGATTGCTAACCATTTATTAGTCTACAATAATAAGGTAATTTTTTATTTGTCAAAAGGACAGAACATGACAATGGTGAAGTGCCACTGTTGTTATCTCTTCCAACAGACAAACATCGAATTGATAAACTAGAAGCGTTAGTACACAGAATCCGGAAGTCGATAGAATTGGCGCAGCGTGGCAGTAAGGAGCCGCAGCCACCTTCATGTTTCAGGAGAGGTTGCCTCATCCTTGGAAGCGACGTTGGCTCTCAGCGAAGCGGATCTGTTCGATGGCGTGGGCTGGGAGGGGGTGAGGTGTGGGGATGAGAGGAGACTCGGCGCGGTAACCGTTCTCATCAGCCACGTAAGTCACTCGACCTGTGCCGCCCTCAGGGAACGGGAAGCTGTCCATCGTGAAAAAAAACAAACAAACAATCGATGAAATTTTAACGCTTTGAAATCGTGACTTTTCCTGTGACAAATAAAATTTCTGAGTTTAGTCCAAGAAAATGAAAGCTGTTGAGTTCTAGTTGATTTAAATTACATTACTTTTTGGACGTCAGAATGGAAATAAGATGAAATGGAGATGTGTATACGTACAAAGTAAAGGAAAATGCAACGTAAAATTGTCTCAGTAAAAGAATTTGTTTCCATTTTTATCATCACGTGAATCTCTGTATCTTATTATACTTTGAGAAGTGAAGAGCCAGATTGGAAGTGTCATAATCTTTACTAATTTTATTCAAATTTATTGTTCTCCGATACTAATGGCTTCACCTGGATGTTACTGTGGTCTCCTTAGATGTTGGAGTTGTCATACCTGTAGCTGCCCCTGATGTTGCTTTGGCCAGCCCTGCCTGGTGTACCTGTTGCCTCTACATCGATGCCGTTCTCGGTGCGGTAGGCGTAGCGGAACCTGCCGTCGCCCAAGTTCTCACGGGTGTCAGAGAGGATAGCAATGTGGCGGCCGCTCGGGTTCCAGTATTGGTTGCGGTTAAAGAACTGCGGGGAGGCGGTGGCGGCAGCGGCCAGGCAAACTAGCAAGATCTGGGAGAGGTCGTGGGAAGGTTGAAACTCGTGATCTCAGGCAACAAATGGGACTTTTCCGCATCGCCAATCAGCATTGTCAATTCTCAGCTCTCATGATGAGGTCAAGGGAATTGTCTGCTCTGATCCGAAACTTTCATGCACTAGTGACAAGGTGTGAAATAGTTCTGATGATTCTGATGATAATATTCAATAGTGATATTCAGCAGGTACTTGGTTACCTACAGAAACTGAAATAATCATGTACATTGACGTCACAAAGAGTTGCAAATCCCTATATGTTCTTTAACTTAATCATGAAAGTGTGAATTAGGATGAATTTTAGATTGACCAATTTTTAGATGAAATCTAAGCCTCAGTGAGGACACGTGGTGGAGCAATATCATGTAGAAGTTTTGAGTCCCAGAATTGTCAGGTTTTTCTTTTTAAACAAATAGAGGAGTTACCAGCCTGCCTGAGGATTATTCAGGCAGATAAAATGCAAAAGGACATAATTAGGAGGAAGGGAAATTGTATAAAAACGACACAATACATCTTCCCACTATACAAATCAATCACAGAAGTACAACAGGTCCTCCAATATCATAATCATTCACTGTGTAGCGATCATGATTATGGAGTTGTTAGATGAATGAGATGAGTCTGTATGCTGAGTTATAAGTACTTAATTGTGGGGGCTGAAATGGGAGCAAATTTTTTTAGGAAAGGTGATATTCGCCTTAGAACAAAATACTATAGTCGACCTCACTGAATAAAGAGTTAACAGGACATTAAGGTACTTAGTGACATTATATTCTCATTACTGCTTTGACATTGTTAGGTTCCGTGAATGAGTATGAGACGGTCGCTTAGGGAAGAAGGTATCATGTGTATAAGCCAGAATGATTGTAGTTGGGTGACAGAATGTAACTCAAGTCAGTAGCCTCCATTCCTGCGTTACCATCTAATATTGAAAATCTTCCATTCATCTCAAGTATAAATCACTAACGTTTATATTTGTACATTCTTGGCAACATCACTAATAAAGAATAAGTATTATATTACTTGAAATACAATTGCCTGAGCTTTCAAAATCCGAGCTTTACGTGCCTGTGAGATTAACAACGCCACTGGGACAGCACAAGGGTGCGTGAAACTGATTGTGCAAAGAGGAACCAAGTTGTAGCCAATGTTTCACCACCAGGGCATCCTCAGGTAATCATAATGGAGTTCCTGGTGTAGGTGAGACTAGTTAAAACAAAATTCCTCTTCTGCTTCTGGTCTGTATTCTTTCAAAGCACATTTTATTTTATCAGATGGGATGGAGGCTGTGTCGATCAGTCAAGAGACAACACTCACAGACACTACTCAACACACAAGTACATTTCTCCACATGCACCCCCTTACACACACACACTATCACTCTACAATTACATCACCTGAAGGGGGTAATACACTTCTGGTATATTGGAGTGCCTGAATTCCACCAAAGTATGTCAGGAAATAGGACCAATGAATAAGTATAATGGTATTTTGTTGCTTGGAATAGTTTGGAGGAATCATTTGCTCCAGATTTACCACCAACAATACTGTACTATATACCCACTTAATGACCACTACGAAGTCGATAGGCGTTAAGCCCCAATAACCAACAGATCAGTTAAGACATAAGAAGCCTGAACTGAAGTGTGACTCTCCTCAACGTCTACTTACGATCTTCATGTTGTTGTTGAAAGTGGAGTAGGGATGAAGCTGGTGCCTGCAGGGTGTCTCACAGCTCTATATATACCCCGAGATGCTCAGGCAATCTGGTTCACCATTGTGTCGATCCCAAGGCCTAGCCCGAGGTGTGAGCAGGAACTGATGATGCTTGCTGACCCGCCCTGACCTGACCCCGCCTCATCACTCCCCAAGGTGCTCATCTTAGGAACACATTATTAATATTTTCTGGTGTTCCTCCATTAGTTGAGGGGTTAAATTTTGTCTGTGAGTTGAAGGCGACTGATGATTCCTCCAAATTTTGCCAGGAAATAGGCCATCTATATTTAGGAAATCTTATTCTTATCACGTATGGGAGAATTCTGTGGACTTCAATAATTTATATATAAAATCTCGGCTCATTTAAGGGGATAATTCGCTTTTGGTACATCGGAGCTCCTCGATTCCTCCAAAGTATGCCAGGAAACAGGACCAGAAGAGCAAAAATAATGGTGTTCTGTTGCTTGGAATAGTTTGGAGGATTCAGTTGCTCCAGAATTACCAACACAAAACTTCCCCCCTAAGTAGGCTACATATGATAAGCATTACCCTAAAAAAAAAAATATATGGAAACAGTGCAAGTTTCATTAAATTGTTTGTTATTTTTAGTTTTTCATAGTACTACAACGGTTCCTATGGCCATGATCTTATTGCAATATTATTTCTTTTATATGTTTTATCAAATTCCCAATAGCGTTATATAAATTCTTTTTTTGGTTGTTATCGGTTTATCATAAGTAATTAAGGTATGAACATGTATGAAAAAATGTCATAGTACCCGATTGTGATTATTTCATCTATAGTTAAAACCTCTGATATGTTTGAATGTTTTGGTAAGATTAAGTTAAGGGACCCTGTGATGTAGTCAGAAAATTGGAGCTAAATGAGTCCTCCAAATATTGCCACGAAACACCACCTATATGGAAGGAGCTTGTTTCGTGGCATAATCAGGAGGAATCAGAAGCCTCCAATTTTCGTACACGATCACAGGGTCCTTAAAGTGAATTGTAATAGTCACAATACCACAAGTTACAGCAGAGAAAACACAAACATCGTGAGAAGAGAAAAACCTCGCCTCAAACCGACCACATTTGGAAAATATGCGACCTGCCCTGCCCTGACCTGCCCTGACCTGACCTGATCTGACCTCTTATAAGATCACGGTAGGCGAGGCGTTGCAACAGACAGGGTCAGAGCAAGGTAATTAGTTCGTCACCAACGCATTTACTGTACAGTCACGAGCACTAATAAGTATACAGCTATGGTTGAAGCTTTGAACATTCCAATTCACCAACGACATAATTCCAATGGAGATTTATGGTGTTTTTTATTTACTGTCTCTAGGTATTCGAAGCACACCTGAATACTTACTAGTGTTCGTGACTGCACATGTATATCTTAAGGGACCCTGTGATGCAGTCATAAAATTGGAGGCAAACGAGTCCTTCAAATATTGCCACGAGACAGCACCTATGTGGATGGAGCTTGTTTCGTGGCATAGTCAGGAGGAATCGGAAGCCTCCATTTCTCATACACGATCACAGGGTCCTTTACCTCAGGAAAAATATTCACTATTTTCTACGCTTTTAAGGGAATTAGAAGGTCTCAGATTCGTCCTAATTTATGCCAGGTAACATGTTGATCCACTATTAGTAACATTATGGTCGTCTGTTTCCTGGCATAGTTTGGAGGAATCAGTAGCCCTCCAATTTACCTAAAAGAGAATCCTCCCTTAAGGGGATATATAGCACATTGTTTTGGGTGGTAAATCTGGAGTAAATGATTCCTCCAAACTATTCCAGGCAACAGGATACCATTATTTTTCTTCATTTGGGTGTGATTCCTGGCATACTTTGGAGGAATCAAGGCACTCCAATCTATCAAATGCACACCATCTCCTTAAACGCAGTCAGTGGCTTGAATCCGAAATCTATCATGATACGGGGAAACTTGCTTCTTTTTTCTCTCGTCCCAGTTTTCAAGAGCACTTTGTATGACTTCAGGGTGACGTGATATTCAATAGCCAAACAAATCAGAGTATACCATAACCACGGTCGACCATACCATACCATACCATACCATACCATAACCACGGTCGACCATACCATACCATAATCACCTCGACCATGACCACAACAGAGAAGACAATCTGTAATATATCCCAACTAAACAAACCATCCTTCAACTATCCCACTCCAAGCTTAATTAACTCATTTGTGTATATACTGGTTGGTATAGGTGATAGGGAAATTACCTGTACAATGAGAGATTTCGATATTGTTCAACTGGGTCAAGCGAAGATGTTTTCTGGGTCGATCAAAAGTTGCCTGACAAACTGCTACCAGGTTGACAGAGGCCAGCACTTACATAATGCATGGAGGTTGTCTGGGTAGGTTCCTAGGTAAGGGTAACGAGAAATCAGTACGAGAAAGATATATATATATATGTGTATATATTTTATTTCCTTTTGCACATGACCCTGTAGGTGGTGCATGGCTGGCATCTTCTCCGTGAGCATAAAGTATCGTGATGTTTACATATATTCGTTTCTGTTTAGAGGTTCCCACGCCAGGATTCGGTCGACATCTTTGGGCAGATATGTTATGTTAGGCAAGGTCATTGATTAATTAACAAAGTGGGATAGTACCTTTACATTTGGTACACTGGAGCGTCTTGATTCGTCCAATATATACCAAGAAACAGGACCAGATTAACGAAAATAATGGGAGCCTTCTGATGCTTGGAATAGTTTGGAGAAATCAGTAGCTTCAGATTTAATTAAGCGTACGGTATCAAAATAACAAGACCACTTTGTAATTTGTGTTTTCCTGTACATGAAACAAGAAAGATTATTGTCACTTCCGTCATACGTGTGTTTGTGTTAGTGTTCCAGAAGTTAAAATATAGAGTGTAGTATTAACCAACAGCGATCCTGAAGGTTTGAAATTAAAACGGGAAAGGAAAAATAAAAATAAAAATAAGGTTAAAGTTATAATCAATCTGAACATGTTCTATTTTTCTGAGGAATTATCATCATGCCTCCTCACGACTGCACCTGAATTGAGAGATCTGAATTATTCATGAATCGATAAACATAGAATAAAATCTTGGCTTAACAAAAATCATTTCCAGTTTTAGGTGGAATTGCCAGTAAGGTGAGGCAGTGTAAGGTGAGAAGTGTTCTGACCTTGGCCACCCAGCCTTGCCTGTCGCATCTTCCTTGTGTTTGTACGCCTCACTGCCCATCCACCCTTGGGATAATTCTGACGCTGAGGGTAACTATTGTCAGAGATGCTCTCATCATTCCGGGATCAAAAATATTTAAGGCAACATAATATAGAAATTACACGTTACTGCTCATAAAGAATGAGAAAAGCAAACCATACCTTTCACAGAATCTGAGATCACACTACCACGAGGTGTGTGTGTGTGTGTGTGTGTGCACATGTATACCCACCCACTCACAGGCTCAGAAACACACATTCATGACACACACACATGTACTGCATACTTACCATTGGCGTCGCTGTGGGTGGGTTCGAGAAAGTATGTCATCCTATTGGAGATCTCTGCACCATGTTGTCTCACAGTCAAGAATGGAAGAAATATTATTGCTAGATAATATGCCAAAATTAGTATAGAAGTGATCCCGAAAATACACACACACACTCTCTCTCTCTTTCTCTCTCTGTATATATATATATATCCTGGTATATATATATATGAGAGAGAGAGAGAGAGAGAGAGAGAGAGAGAGAGAGAGAGAGAGAGAGAGAGAGAGAGAGAGAGAGAGAGAGAGAGGTTAGGAAGGAGAGAATGGGAAAGTCTGAGGGTGGACGTAAGAAAAGGTGTTGGAAATACCTGTACAGGAAATGTGGGAGTGGGAATACATACTGTACAGAAGGTCAAGACTTAGAAAACCTCAGCCAGTTGTACAAAGGGTGACGTGATGGGGAATATGTTGAATGTTACTACTGGAATGTGGTGCAAGAAAGAGTGTTCTATAAAGTTTGTTACTCAACCTGTCGCAACTTCAATGAAAGGAAATATATACAGTGTACCGGGAGGCGGTTTTTTGAGGTCAGGCAATGGAATAATAATAATAACAATAATAATAATAACAATAATAATAATAATAACAGTAATAATAATAATAATAATAATAATAATAATAATAATAATAATAATAATAATAGTGAATAACCCATTTCCTTTTCTTCAATAAGAGTAATGATATAAATAAAAATAATTATTGACTATGACGATTATATTCTTGTTGGGAGTGGGAGAGTTGGAAGGAACGGATGGAGTGGTATTCACGTATAAACCTGGGAAATAAATATCTTGAAGTACGGGAGAAGGGAAAGGGATGGGAGAAAGGAGGAGGGGTGTGGCCGTGGTGGAAATAGGAGGAGTGTGGAGACCAGGGTGAGGGAGTGTTGGTGAGGACGAGGAAGGAAGGGAGGGAGGGAGGGCGAGGAAGGAAGGGGAGAGGAGGGTGAGGAAGGAAGGAAGGAAGGGAGGGAAGGCGAGAAAGAAAGAGGGAGGAAGGAAGGGGAGGGGAGGGCGAGGAAGGAAGAGGGAGGAAGGAAGGGAGGAGAGGGCGAGGAAGGAAAAGGGAGGAAGGAAGGGGAGGGGAGGGCGAGGAATGAAGAGGGAGAAAGGAAGGGGAGGGAGGAAGGAAGGGAGGGGAGGGCGAGGAATGAAGAGGGAGAAAGGAAGGGAAGGTAGGGCGAGGAAGAAAGAGGGAGGAAGGAAGGGGAGGGGAGGGCGAGGGAGGAAGGAAGGGGAGGGCGAGGAAGGAAAAGGGAGGAAGGAAGGGGAGGGGAGGGCGAGAAATGAAGAGGGAGAAAGGAAGGGGAGGGAGGAAGGAAGGGAGGGGAGGGTGAGGAATGAAGAGGGAGAAAGGAAGGGAGGGGAGGGCGAGGAAGAAAGAGGGAGAAAGGAAGGGGAGGGAGGAAGGAAGGGAGGGGAGGGCGAGGAATGAAGAGGGAGAAAGGAAGGGAGGGGAGGGCGAGGAATGAAGAGGGAGAAAGGAAGGGGAGGGGAGGGCGAGGAATGAAGAGGGAGAAAGGAAGGGGAGGGAGGAAGGAAGGGAGGGTTGTGATGGAAAGGTCAGCATGCCAGACTGCTGAGCCAATAATACCTTTGGGCTTACGGTACGGTATAGTGTCTTGTGGGTGTGTTGAGGGGCTGCTGTCCTCTCTTACAAACAATGTCAGGAATCATGCTATAACCCTGTATACTGTACGAGTAGAGGATCTGTTTTGTTGTATAGTATGGAGGAATTATTTGTCCTGCAGTTTTGTCCACAGCAACTTTTAATTAAGGACCCTGTGAACGTGTATGAACATTGGAGACTTCTGATTCCTCCTGACCATGCCACGAAACACGCTCCTTCCCTATAGGTGGTGTTTCGTGGCAATATTTGAAGGACTCGTTTTTATCTCCAATTTTCTGACACCATCACAGGGTCCCTTAATCTACGGCTGACATTTGTATGTATTTTTCCCTGATTTAAAACAAACTATATTTCTACTGTCCACAGGTAAATATATATAAAGGTCATCCCAGCCTGTGTGGTGGTATAGGTATTCTGAGACTATTACTGTGACTTATTGTGTCACCGGAAAACCCCCGTTGTGCAAGGGTTACATATGAGTGAAAGGGAAAGGGTCTTGATCACATTTTTTTATATTAAACTATTTCACAAACCAACCCACAGATAGATCAAGGAGTGAGAGATTAATTTATATATACTGTATTGAAGTGCTTTCCGTAGATATATGTAAAATTAATAATATGTAGTTACATAATTAAGTAATAAAAATATATTATGAGATACAGTTGTATAAGACTTTTCCTTCTTGAATATACAGTCTTGACATAGTATCATAAAAGCCACACATATACAAGTAGAAGCTGCTGATTAAAGCACCTTCGTGGCATCTTTGCTGTTTTAGTGTATGACTCATTTGTCCCTCACATCTGTGTTTTTCTGATTCTGGAATTAGAAATTAACATACAAAGTAGGTTCGAAATGTAAGGGATGTGTGTTTATTGTGTGTTTATATCTGTGTGGGTACGTGCTTGTGTGTGAGTGCGTGCAGATGTGTGGGTGTGTGCTTGTGTGTTTGCGGGCTTGCATGTTTGCCTGCGTGTGTGTATCACTTACTTTTGGGGATGAAATAAGTCTTGGTTCCCAACGTTAGGCCTATGTTCAAAGTAAGAACGTAAATAATCCATTGTGAAAGGGGAGGGTTTAGGGGTCAAGATGGGAGAAAGGAGGGGTGAGGGAGGTCAGGAAACGGAGGGGAAGAGTGGAGGAAGATAAGGATGGGGGAAGCGAGCTGAGAAGAGAGGTGTAAGAGAGGAATGTAATAGCGGGGTAAAAAGAGTGAAGTTGTGGGAAAAAACGGTGACAAGAGTAAAGGGAAAAATAGAGGGTGATGTAGGGAGGGAAGGGAAGGGGACAAGAGGAAAGGGAAAGAATAGAAAGTGATGTAGGAAGGAGAGGGGAGGGAAGCATAAGGTGAGGGATGGGAAGGGGGCAGGTGAAAGGGCAGAGAAGGGGACGATGAGGTGATGGTGGGGAAAGGCTCGGGACACGACCCTCACCACAGAGAGAAACCTGTTCCGTGAGCCTATGCCATGCACGCCACTCCTGACCCTCCTGTCTGTCTGTCTGTCTGTCTGCCTCACTCTCTCCTTTCCTTCCTCCCCTACTGCCTGGTTATTTCATCTACTGCCTGCTGGCCTTACCTACTTCTTTTCTTATCCTTTCTGTCTCATCTGCTGCCCTTACATACTTCTTTTCTTATCCTTTCTGTCTCACCTGCTGCCCTTACATACTTCTTTTCTTATCCTTTCTGTCTCATCTGCTGCCCTTACCTACTTCTTTTCTTATCCTTTCTGTCTCATCTACTGCCCGTCTGTCTGCCAGTGTTAACTATACTACCTACCTACCTACCTGCTTGTCTACCTGCCTATCTTAACCTGTTACCGGCCCCTCTGCCTAACCTACTGTTTGCCTGTTCCTCCTGCTTGTTTGTCTTTCACCTGCTGTCTCTCTCACCTACTGGTATCTTGGTCCTCCTACTGTCTGTCTGATACATTATCGTCTTGTTTGTGCACCTCATTATTCTGCTTATCTCAGCTACCGTCTCTTCCACCTGTCTGGGCTGGTAACTGGTTGTGGTGTCTCTTGTTTGGTTGTAGTGGCTGCTTACATTAATCACATGTTGTTTTTAGTGATGGATTTACACAACTACATGCTAGTTATAGTGGTCGACGGTTGTGGTGTCTTCTTGCTGCCTAAAGTGACTGGTTATTGTCCCTATTTTTGCCCTTTTATTGAATAGTGTTGTATTTTTATGTGAGTGTTTGTGGTTTGCTTGTTTTCAAATGCCTGTCTACCTTCTTCATAATCTTGACTCCCTCTCTCTCTCTCTCTCCCCTGCATCCACCTCCTGCCTTACTCTCTTGTCTGCATCTTTGTCCCACTGCCCATGTAAGCTAAACATATCTTGATATAAACGCAAAACTTTCATCGCTAACGAACAACAATAAAATTATCCTTAGCAAATATTTTTAAGCGCTATCAAAATTTTGGAGGCTGTATTTTTGAAGAGGTTTACCTTCACCTTTGTTTTTTTAAGCAGCAGAGGTGGTGTCCAAATACTACGCACTTTCTAGCCAAGCCTTATTTGTAAACCAATCTGCTGTGACCCACTCAGTTTCCAAAATCCAACTACAATTTTCTTCAAGTTGTGAAGTGGAGGTGTTACACGGGTTAGAGGGGTGGTCCTTTAGACTCAAATTCATATTTTTTTCTGGCGTATTCTTAGTTACTTCACTTCAGTGCAATTCCTTTTAGTTGTTGACACCATTTGACTGCAGAAGAGAATCTTACATTGTTAGTAAAGGTTTCTTCTCAAATGGTGTTTTCCTAAATTTTCTAGTGAAGTAAATTTACTAAATATATATTGGTCATATTTATTTATTTTTTAATTTAACACCTGAAAATTTATAACATTCTTTAGGCCTACTAAGTCTGAATTACTTACAGTTAATAAGTTCTTTTGAATTTATCAATAATGCCAGGGTTCAGATAAGAAGAGAAAAATATATTTAACCAAGTCAGTTATTCGGACTAAACTGTAGCTTATATATACAGTATCTTGTATAGTTTGAGCAGTGATTGTCATTCAATCTGTCCTCACGATTTTCCGGAGACTACCATAGCGATTTGGTTCAAAATTGACACTGCCATAGAATGGACCTTACAGGGGAATGTAATGTTTTTAGACTTCTAAATTTCTCGTTCACTTTGATTGCAGAGGAGGATTTACCACTGGCCTATCACGTGGTGAGATGTCTGGCTAGTATTGATCATGATACTGAGTAGAATAACAGTTATGTTATGAGTTCATTGAAAAAGTAGTAATGTCTCTTTAAAGCTTTAAATCCGGCTACGGGGTAAAAACTTTGGTGCCTGTAACTACGCCAGTCGTGGCTGAATAATAATATTCCACCCTCAGATTCAAGGATAATTTTCTGCGGAAGTTCGAATTCTGGCCACGACGAGGGTCTTGTGCTGTATTGTAGTTCTGGCAAGAGGCATAGCATAGTTTTAAATTCATTACAGGAGAAAATAATTCATATATTTTAACATTAGTCTTCGAGTGACTCCAGTATTGCAGTTATTACATGGTGGTGTAGCAAAGACAAACCAAATTTCTAAGGCTGTCAAAAAACTGTCATTGTATTTCAGGGAAGAATTGAGTACTGTAAAGAAGACGAATTTTTAACGCTGTCTGTATTTTATGTTTGCTATATTTTTTGGGAAAAGGGGTAAGTACTTTTTGCATAAGGTTGACAAAACATATATTTTTGTTGAAAGAATATTTGCTGGGATAATGTTTAATGTAAGACTTTCCAAGATTTCATCATCTCCATCATCGTCATCCAATATAATTACAGTATTGTCCCAACTATTGGAGAACAGACACCTCTCGATTTCCTCTTCATTTCTATTAATTTTCTGTTCAGATATATTATGCCATATAACTTTCCTTGGCTCTTCTGACCTTATCTTTTTCATTTCTTATTGTCTATTAGATTATCCTAATTCAACCTTACCAACACTCCGATATCAAGATAGTAAAATGGACAGGAGACAAACAAGAGATACATTGCGAAGTTTATTAACAACAGAGAAGTAAAAGCATTGGATTGTGTCCAGTGCTCTGGGTTGCTGGTAGGAGCCCCGAAGCTGCAGTCCTCATTCTATTTACAAGCAAGGCGTGTCCTGGGCTGAGAGTTTAGAGTGTCCTTGTGGTGGCAGGCTGGGAGTTGTCCTGCAGGCACCGTGGTAATCAAAAGTGAAGTAGACGAGTCGTAGAGGTGTGGAAAGTGTGATAGTAGTGGTGATACCTAGTGACTTGGTGTGTGTGGTGGTAAGAGTGTGTTGTCAGTTGGTCCTATGGTGAGGCTAAGTAGACTTTTGCGGAGTGTAGTTGTTCGCGGTTGTGGTAGTGTGTTGTTGGACGTGGTGGTGGGAGGGTATGTTAGTATAGTACAGATGTGTGTTTGTGTTGTGAGTCGCTAGGGTTCCCGGTGAGAGAAACAGTTAATAATACAAACCAGTCACAAAGATGCCAGTCATGTACAGTGCTACTGTAGAGAATGATGAAAATATATTCTATCTGGTGCACAGCCTAGAATAAGTTCAAACCCTCATGAAATATCTAAGTAATGGTGATATATGTGTGTGTAAGTTGACCCACGAGAGCTGTGTGTACATGGAGTGCTTTTGTATGTATGTGAATAGAATGTTTACTTCCTGCGGCTCACTCTGGTGCCCTGGTCGTCCCAAGTGGCCCCCTGGCGGACGAGCTCGTCAACCAGCCTGAGGGTCTCAACGACGTGCTCGGGGAGGGGGTGGGGGGTTGGGATCAAATCGGACTGGGGCACATAGCCGTTCTCGTTGGCGATGAAGGTGACCTCAGCGATGGTGCCGTCATCAAGGGGGAACCTGAGGCCGTGTGGGTGTTAGTATTGTTGCTCAAGTGTACACCAGATATACTGTACTTACCACATACTGTATGCTTTATGTGCTATAGTTATTGATTTATTATTTCTTTTGTATATGGGTATTAATTTTATGAGATGAAAAAAAGAAAGTTTAAGGAGGATATTATGCTGCAGCAAATTTAAAGGTACTAATTTATGCAAACTTTTGAAAGAAAACAACGAAACAACTTGGAGACAGTCTGTTCCATTTGAAAGAAATCAATATTATCCTAGAACTCTCTGAAAGTCTCTTAACCACTTTAACTGACAATTATTGTAAAATGGAAACTCATTGTTGTTAATGAGTGTTATCCAACAAACTTATCCTGTACTTCAGTAGAGATTACAACATCTGTTCCTGTTCACTGAGACTCACCTGAAGGAGCCTTCCATGTGCTGTCCACCGTTGTCTCCGGGACGTCCAGCCACTTCCTGGTAGATGCCGTTCTCTGTTTCGAATAAGAAGTTGTAGTTTCCGTCGCCATTGTCAACACGTTCGTCCCTTATGATGTCGATGAAGTCAGCTTCTCTTTGCTGGGGAGCGGCGAGGGCGACGGCGGCCAGGCAGGCGAAGATAACCTACAGAAGGCGCAGAAATATCTAATTATAGATATTTGATAAATTAATGACATTCACTGTTTCACTTGAAAGTAATTATATCAGGCAATATTTCTTTACGTTACTTCTTGTCGTTAAAATTATAATTCGCGTAATCAAATTTCTTTAATGTAAAATCAAAAGCAGCTCCTGTGGAGATGATCACTGCAAATACAAAGCTTCCACAACATATGGATATCCAAGTGAATGTTGTAAGTCACTCACGAGCTGCATGATGATGAGTGTCTGTGGTGAGGTCCAGTGAGGATGTGTCCTGGCTTGGTGAAGATGCGCCTTATATACCAGCACCGGGAACGTGGGTCACCTTCGCCGGGGCTCACTTCTTGCTCCCTCCAGCCAGCCAAGGTCGCTCTCATCCGCTCCCGGGGTTGCTCACTGCCCCGTCAGGTTGGTTGGTTGGTTGCTTCTTCACCCTTGCAGCAACATCTTCACTTTCGGAGTCAGACGGGTGGTAGGAACAGGAACAGAGTTGAGGAAACAAGCAATGAGTAAGAGAGGGAGGTCGAGAGGTACATCAATAAACAGATAAATAAGTAAATAAATAATAAATAAATAAACAAAGTACGAAAAATAAATGAATATACAAATGTGTGTTAATGTGCATACGTGCTTGCAGACATGCATGTGTGTGTGTGTGTGTGTGTGTGTGTGTGTGTGTGTGTGTGTGTGTGTGTGTGTGTGTGTGTGTGTGTGTGTGTGTTACTGTACAAATGTATAAATTGTGTACCAGGAAGATTTAGCAAGAGTAAAGGATGGAAGTGTGGAAGTGTGTATATACATATTCAAAGCAAGACATATTCTCTGAAGCTTATAGCAATTTTCAACAATGAATGAAAAACAATTATAGAGAAGTAAACGAGCAACAGACTAAGGTGTTTGCTGACTATTTCTCTTCAGTAATTGTAAGTTAAAAACAGCTGTGAATGAGACAAACCTAGAAATATGCTCGATGTAAACAACTATAGTCTTATACATTATCCTAAAACTAGCACTATCTATCTATCTACCTACCTACCTACCTAGCTAAATAAAATACATGTTCAGATTTGATACAGAGAAAGTGTGAGAGTGGAAAGCGGAGAGTGTCGACAAGACGCGGTAATTTAAAGATTCAGGGTTATAAATATTTCTGCATGTACAGTTGCCAGCACTTATAACTGTTACAGGCAGCTTTGTCAGTCCCCTTCTCCTGTACCATTATAAGTGCTGGCAATTGTACGTACTCATCGCCTCATGGGAGCAAAAACAAATCATCAACATTTTTCGCCTCGGATGTTCCCAGTCGCCTCTTGTAAAGCCTCGTTAATTAAGGGGGTAATTTACTTTTATTTACCGTATCGTATGCCAGGAAACAGGACCAGAAGAACAAAAATATTGGTGTTCTGTTGTTTGGAATAAGTTGGAGGATTCAGTTGCTCCAGATTTACCAACACAAAATTTGACCCCTTAATACATTCATGGTTATTCATTCATTACTGCTTGAGATATTTCCAGCACACAGACTCATGAGAGGAATTTCAGAACCCTGTGTCACCCTTACTATATGAACTACCCGGGGCGTAGATGAACAGACATTAATTTTACAGGCAATAAGAACGATATGGTAAGATAAGAGTGATGAAGCTGTATGTAAACAAATGTGGAATTAATCTGACACAAAGAACGATATGATAAGATAAGAGAGATGAAGCTGTATGTAAACAAATGTGGAATTAATCTGACACAAAGAACGATATGATAAGATAAGAGAGATGAAGCTGTATGTGGAAATGTGGAATTAATCTGACACAAAGAACGATATGATAAGATAAGAGGGATGAAGCTGTATGTAAACAAATGTGGAATTAATCTGACACAAAGAACGATATGATAAGATAAGAGGGATGAAGCTGTATGTAAACAAATGTGTAATTAATCTGACACAAAGAACGATATGGTAAGATAAGAGAGATGAAGCTGTATGTAAACAAATGTGGAATTAATCTGACACAAAGAACGATATGATAAGATAAGAGAGATGAAGCTGTATGTAAACAAATGTGGAATTAATCTGACACAAAGAACGATATGATAAGATAAGAGAGATGAAGCTGTATGTGGAAATGTGGAATTAATCTGACACAAAGAACGATATGATAAGATAAGAGGGATGAAGCTGTATGTAAACAAATGTGGAATTAATCTGACACAAAGAACGATATGATAAGATAAGAGGGATGAAGCTGTATGTAAACAAATGTGTAATTAATCTGACACAAAGAACGATATGGTAAGATAAGAGTGATCAACTTGTACAGTATGTGAATAAATGTGGAATAAATCTGATATAAAGATAAAGAGTGATCAAGCTGTACAGTATGTGAACAAATGTGGAATAGAATTAATATGACATAGAGAAAAAGGACGAAATGACACAACGGCACATAAACTTATACCCACTTCCGGGAGTTCCTTTTCTATTCCGCCTTGACTCTTCTTGCTTTCAGAAAACTTTTACCATCTTCCCCAGTACGGTATGGGTCGTTTTTGTTGTGGGGGAATAAAATGTAAAATGTGACTGTGATGCTCCCTCCCTGTACAGTACACTCGATTTATTTTATGGGACAAGGCAGGCGAGGAATGCGGTCTTGTCTGTCCCTGGGAACATGCAGCCAATCCTTCATATTTATTTTCTTCAGGTTATGGTGAAGTTGTAAAAAAAAAAAAAATGAAAACAAAATGAAAATATAAATAAATAAATAAATAAATAAAACATATAAAATAAAAGAGATAACTAAAATAGTGGAATATATCACTTTTAAAAATATTTGGTGATTAATTTGTTATATAATTATTTATTTAAGGAATTGTTAGTACGTTGTGATGCTGAATATTTTTTTTGTTTGTTTGTTTGTTTGTGTTGTCTCGAGGGAATGATTAAGGGGGTGCGGGAGTAGGGGACAGGCTTAGGGGGTGCGGGAATAGGGGGACAGGCTTGAGGTGGGTAGAAAGCCTGTCCCTTAATCCCGCACCCCCCCCCCCCCAGCCTGTCCCCCTACTCCCGCACCCCCCAAAACCTGTCCCCTACTCCCGCACCCCCCTAAACCCCCCCCCAGCCTGTCCCCCTATTCCCGCACCCCCTTAAATAAGATATGACACTCTCACAATTATCGAAACATTTCCCAAGTAATGACACTTTTATTATTATCGATGGTGTGGAAAGGTCATTTAAGGACAAAAAAGAAGAGGGTACAAATTCCACTGGGCAGAAATATAGAAATTCTTGCTGTGTCGTGAAGCGTTAATTTTATCTTCGTCCGTGAGGTTCCGTAACTTTTTTCCAATCTTCAGAAAAACGAAAAAAAAAAGAAAAAAAAAAGAAAAGAGGTGTACTAATGATATGCAGTTTTCAATATACCAACAATTCATTCATTCATCTTTGAGAGAGTAATAGACACACGAAAATTTAGTGCATTTTGAGATAAACTTTTATTAACATCATCATTTTCCACATCAACAATATCAACAGCATCATCAATATCAACATCAACAATAACAACATCATCATCATCAATATCAACATCATCATTATTAACATCAACAGCATCATTATCATCTCATCATCGTTATCAACATCATCAATATCAACATCATCATCATTATTTATTAACATCATCATTTTCAACATCAACAATATCAACATCATCAATATGAACATCATTATCATCATCAGCATCATTTTCAACATCATCAACAATATCAACATCATTATAATAATTATTTATTAACATAATTTTCAACATCATCAACAATATCAGCATCATTATCACCATCATCATCATTTTCAACACATTATTATTTATTAACATAATTTTCAACATCATTATCATCATCATTATTTATTAACATAATCATTTTCAACATCATCATCAACAATATCAACATCATCATCATCATCATTTTCAACAACATCATCAACAATATCAACATCATCATCATCATCATTTTCAACAACATCAACAGTCATTTTTAGTCCATCTCAGAACACAATATTTTTCCCAACACTTTCTATCCTTTCCTTCTCTGCATGGTTTCTGTCAGTTTACACCAGGTCTATTTGGTAGACACTTTGATTTAATCTCTCCTGTAGTGTCTTTCTGTGGTCTGACTTCTTCTTTCATCCTTGGGTTGCCAATTTGTCTACCTGTCCATCTCCTACCTGTTCCTTGCATAACGTGACCTCCGTAAGCCTTCTTCCTTCTTTAGGGGGTAATTCACTTTTGGTTACATTGGAGTGCCTTGATTCCTCCAATGTATGCCAAGAAACTGGACCAGGTGAGCAATGATTATGGTGCCCTGTTGCCTGGAATTGTTTGTAGGAATCAGTTACTCCAGATTTACCAACCACCACTGTACTATCCCCTTAAGGGGGTGCGGGAGTAGGGGACAGGCTTGGGGGTGGGGGGGGGGTGGGGGTGGGAATAGGGGGACAGGCTTGGGGTGGGTAGAAAGCCTGTCCCCTATTCCCGCACCCCCCTAACTCCCCCCCAAGCCTGTCCCCCTACTCCCGCACCCCCCAAAAAAAACCCAAGTCTGTCCCCCTATTCCTGCACCCCCTTAATTCTTGTGTACCAAAATGCTTGCTTGAAATCTCCTAATATTGGACCTAAGCCAAGTAACATGTCTGAGCTGCAACTTGCAACATTTTTATGGCAGCTTATTAAGGGGGAAGTTTTGTGTTGGTAAATCTGGAGCAACTGAATCCTCCAAACTATTCCAAGCAACAGAACACCATTATTTTTTGCTCTTCTGGTCCTGTTTCCTAGCATACTTTGGAGGAATCAAGGCACTCCAATGTAACAAAAAAGAATTGCCACCTTAAGTTTACAAATATTTTAAGGCATCAGCAACTGTACCGTATATGAGAAGTTAATAAAAAAACATTCTAGTACTAGTACCTTGACGACTATTAATAAAAAAAAAAAACTACTACTACTACTACTGTCTGTACTGTGATGAGAAACTATAAAATAAATACATAAAAGTTCTTCTCCTGTCTGTTCTGTGATGAGAAACGATAAAATAAATTATAAAATAAATACATAAAGTTCTTCTCCTGTCTGTACTGTGATGAGGAACGATAAAATAAATACATAAAAGTTCTTCTCCTGTCTGTAGTGCACCGTGAGAAAAGGTGGTTCTGTAGAGTGAGTGGCTAAGTATGAGACAAGGACACCGAGGGATGGAATGGCAAGGGATGGGGGAGCCTGGCCTTAGCGGTAGTGAACGTCGAGGAGAAGATTGTGGGGGAGGAAAAGGAGGAGAGAGAAGAGGTGAAGAAGGAGGAAGGAGAGAAGAAGAGGAGGAGGAGGAGAGAAGAAGAAGAGGAGGAGGAGGAGGAGGAGGAGAGAAGAAGAAAGAAGAGGAGGAGAAGGAGGAGGAAGAAAAGGAGAAGGAAGAAGAAAGAAGAGGAGGAGAAGGAGAAGGAAGAAGAAGAAAGAGGAGGAGGAGAAGTAAGAAGAAGAAGGAGGAGGAGGAGCAGAAGAATGGGAGGCGGGGAGCATAGAGGTGGTAGGGTCGATAGGGGGAGGAGGTGTTGTGTTGTGTTGTGCTGGGTAGTGAGAGTGAGTGGGAGAGCTGGCTGGCTGGTGGGTTGGTGGGTACCTTGGGGTCTCTGGTTGTAGGCTAGAGGAAAGCGAAAGGTGTTGTTAGCATCGTCATCCGTGGTCTCTCTCTATTATTATTATTAGTATTTTTATTCTCCTCTTCTTTGCTTTTTGCTTGATGTGATGTGTTGGTGCTTGATCATGGCTTAGTGTTGTTGTTGTTGTTGTTGTTATTTGGGGGGGATGGTGTAGTGTAATGTCATGGTGGTGGTGGTGGTGTAGTGTGATGGTGGTTGTGGTGGTGATGGTTTGATAAGGTGATTGTCATGGTGGTGGTGGTGGTGTTGGTGTAGTGTGGTGGTGTTTGTAGTGGTGTAATAATTATGGTGTTTGGTTGTGATGGTGCATGTTTAATTGAGGTGCTTGGTGGGTATTGTGATGACTTGTGGTGGTAGTGGTGGTCTGTGTGTTTTAATGGTTGGTAATGTTTGTTATCTTGTGTCTGGTGAGGGTAATGTCATGGAGGAGGTCAATAATTGTTTGTTTGGCTTTGGTGTTTGGAGATGGTGGTGATTTTGCTGTTCTATATTGTGATGTTTGTTATGGAGATTCTTGTGTGTGTGTGTGTGTGTGTGTGTGTGTGTTGCGATGTTTGGAGGGAGTGATGATAATACATACATACTATATTTTGTGGTGAGTGTCCTGCTGGGTGGTGATAGTAAAGTGGTGAAAACAGTCTAAGGTTGGGTTAGTAGGTTACAATATATGGTGGTGGTAATTAAGTAGGTATTTGCTTGGCTGGATGTGTGACTGTCTTGGTTCTGAAGTGATGTATTGTGGAAGCTGTAACCAAGTTGACTTATGATATGAATACCAGTAATGTGAATGATACTAGTCTCCTTAGCCCTCCAGAACAATAAATAATAGTTTATTTCTTTACGTAGCTTAGAGGAATTAGTAACTCTTCATTTTAACCACTATATAATTAAAGAAATTCTATATTATGGAGTTCACAGTATTCATTAGGGTTTGAAGCCAAAAAGGACAAAATAATGCTTACAGCTAAGAATGGATAGTTTTCTAACATGCAGTCACTTTTGTAAACTTGAAATCGGCAGTGGTTGGAGAATTCTGGCAATGTCATTTTGGGTGTGGATATTATCAGACTGTCATTGTGTGTCTTTTTGTTTTTCCAATGTCAAACTAAGCAAACTATTTAAATGATCCTCTGTAAATATATAACCAAAGGAATAATTATAGAATATTCCAAACAACTTTAACTGTGGTAACTTTTTATGACAGAATAATTAATTGATATAGTATATATGAAATGGTGCGCCGGAACAGTAGACCTCTGTGTACTATTGTCGATTTAAATCAATTTCTTCTCCCCATGAAAGAAACTCAGCCTGAAAAACTGACTGTAGGTATACATCATGTGAAACAAAAATTAATGTTAGAATGGTTGTGAATGTGGATGAGAAAAATAACTGTATCTTAGTAAATCTTCGAAGAATTTTCAATATGTTACCATTCGTATGACACAGATAAAGACGTACTGCCTTCACCCATTGAATGTCCTGTTTCGTCTGGAGGTCAGGGCTGTGGGAGGTAATTAGTTATTTGCAACAGCAGATATTTTATTCAGTCAATCATATTGTAATCCTATTTGGTGATGATAAGACTGGCATTTTTTCTATTTAAAAAAACACACAATTATTATAGAATTTTGGATGAGGAAGGACTCAAGTTACAAAGTTCATAAGTTGCTCGGTAGACAGAAATAAATTCATGTTGTTATTCGACTTGACTCCTTGGAAACCAATTGAGAAACTCAAAACACAACTCATTTACTCGTCACTGTAGTCGTAATTATCACGAGGTGGGTATACAGCACTAACAGGCTTCTGCTCAAACTCTTAATGAACTCCGTGCCATCTATGGGCATCGTTGTGTTGTATGGCTAAATAATTTTCAAAAGGTGGTAGGTAAGGTGCTGTCACTTATTGTACTTGCTTTCCCAGGTGTTGGGTAACCGAAGGTGAAAGGCCCAGTCAGTCGGTGAGTTGGCAAGTGGATAGCGTGTAACAATTATTCTAGACTGGTCTTTGAAATTATCAACATAATTATGTAAAAGAAAGTTGTTGCCCCCGAAAATTATTATAAATCAGTGACCCTCTTTGCAGACAAAGGATCTGAAACAATTAAACGGGTATCAGACAACTCAATTTATCCAGTGTTAGAACCCAGATCACCCAAACATTACGTGGCGTTATCCAATGGTTACAAAATGGTGAACTATATAATGGTGACAGAGATATGGTAGTAGGTTTAAAACATACAGTATATAATTCTTCGTTACCCAGGCTACAAAGTGGTGAAACACAACCAACTCAGACATGGACCGGAAATACGTAGCAACTTTTACTGTAGGAGAAAAAGCCACCAACCAAACCCAATAGACTTTCATGTATGTCTTCCCTATACATTCTCCCTTTTCACCCGCCCAGAGCCGACGCGTGGTATAGAATTTCATGGCTATAATCCTTCATTGTGGTGGAGAGGTCAAGACCCCCAGTGACCTATAAGGGACTGGTAATGGTGTTTCCCTTTCTTATGCTAGTTAGTGGCCATTTATCTGTAGTGTGTATTCATTATAGTGTGGGATGAAAGTTGTACCACCACCAACACAACCTGAGCCTGTTTTGAACCATGGAGCTCCCGTGCCTCGATGTGTGTGTGTGTGTGTGTGTGTGTGTGTGTGTGTGTGTGTGTGTGTGTAACTGAAAGTGAGTGGTAAAGGGGGAATTGTGTGTGTGTGTGTGTGTGTGTGTGTGTGTGTGTGTGTGTGTGTGTGAGACTGAAAGTGAGTGGTTTAGGGGAAATTGTGTGTGAGTCTGTGTGATTGACTGAATGTGAGTGGTTTAGGGGGAATAGTGTGTGTGTGTGTGTGTGTGTGTGTGTGTGTGTGTGTGTCGGATTGTGTTGTATTATATAATATCACGTTGTAATCTGTGCTGTTGTAGTATGTTTCGTGATCCAGATTAATTTTGTGATGTCAAGCATTGTGTTGTAATGTCTGTGTGTTGTTATAGAACTTTTAGATCTGTTATAATAATTTATCGCGTTATACGAAACTGCGTTCAATAAAATAAGCAGATTTACTTATCACCCTTTCAGAATTATACGATCTGAGAATTCTAATAGTATTCCCTTCTTGATGAGGCATTTTCTCTCAGCAACTCCCAGCCTCTTATGCAGGTAGGCAGTATAATAATCTTGGACAGCAGTAAAGTACCACTATAAAAATAAATATAAGAAAAAAAAACATAAATATCAGAAAAATTAAATTATTCACTCGTAAGAAAAATAATCATACCTGAAAACTAATTCACTTATTCTGGTTACCTTATAGTTATTAAATTTTCTCATAGTTTGTAGGAATTACACACCTCCTAAATCACCACCAAGAAAATTTCCCCTTATTTTGTCTTGTATTGCATAACATCTATCGAAAAAGCGGGAAAATTATCAATATATATCTTTGTATATCTGTATCTATTGGTCTCTATCTATCTGTCTTTCTAAGGACATCTCTTTCTATGTGTGTAATCGATGTTCTATCTGTCTGTGCCTACTGCATATGTGTTTCTATTATCTATCAGTGTATCTATATCTATCAATCAGTATCTTTTCATTATCTATTTATACAGCTAGCCATCAATCTATATCTGTCTGTTTCCATAGGTCTCTGTCTCTCTATATCTCCATCAGTCACCCAGTCAGTCTATCTCTCTATCTCTATCATTATCTATCTATACAGCTAGCTATCAATCTATATCTGTCTGTCTCCATAGGTCTCTGTCTCTCTATATCTCCATCAGTCACCCAGTCAGTCTATCTCTCTATCAATGAATGTGTTCCTAGATGTAAACACCTACTAATCGAAGGACTCAACACACACAAGGTAAATGAAAGATGGCCCAAGTGAATGTGTACATGGAAGGAATGTGAAGATGAACACAACGGAGGGGTACCGAGGTCAGAGGTGGTGCTGTTCTTGTCGTGGGGGGTGGGGGGTGGTAAGGATGATAAGAGGGGTGGTGGTGGTGGGTGTGAGTGGTAAGGAAGGTGAGAGTGGTGGTGGTGGTGGTGGTGGTGGTGGAGAGGTGTGTTGGAGGGGGGGGATAAGGAAGGTAAGAGGGGTAGTGGTGGTGGTAGGGACAGGAGAGGGTGAGTGGGATGGTGGGTGTGTGAATGGAATTGATCAGTAAGGGAGGTAGAGGTGGTTGGGTTGCTGGTGAGGGTGGGGGGGGGGGCAGGGAAAGTGGTTGGATGAGATTGGATGGTAGGGGAGTAGATGAAAGGAGGTAGTAGTGGTGGTGGGGTGTATGAGTGTGTGGTTGGAGGGGAGGAGGGTAGGTGGGATTTGGGAGAGTAGAGGAGGTGGGAGGGGATAGCTAGTGGTAGTGTGATGGTTGGGGCTGGTGGGTTGTTGTGGGGTGGGGGGGGGTGTTTGTGGGTGTAGATTAGGGGAGGGGGGGGGTAGCAGGTAGGGGATGTGAGCGGGTGGGTCGTTGTTGGGGGGTGGTTGTGGGTGTAGATTAGGGGAGGGGGGGGGAGCAGGTAGGGGATGTGAGCGGGTGGGTCGTTGTTGGGGGGTGGTTGTGGGTGTAGATTAGGAGAGTGGGGGGAACAGGTAGGGGATGTGAGCGGGTGAGTCGTTGTTAGGGGGGTGCGGAGGTGGTGTTTGTGGGTGTAGGTCAGGGGAGGTGGAAGGGGACATTGGTGGAGGTTGGTGGGGGTATGTTGGGGGTCAGGGATGGTGGTGGGAGAGAGGGGAGAGGAGGTAGTGTGGGGTTGTTGGCTGGTTAGGGTAGGGGCAGCGTTGATATGGTGGATGGGGGGGGGGAGAAGGAGGAAGAGGGTAGGGGGGGGGAGGCGTGGGATGGTGGAAGGTGTTGTGGTGTTGGGGTAACGGGAGGTGGAATGGGGGGGGGGAGGTGGTTAGAGAGAGGATGGAGGTGCAGGAAGAGAGAGGAAAACGAGGAGAGGAGAAGAATGTAAGGTCATAGAGAGACAGACAGACAGACAGACAGACAGACAGACAGACAGACAGACAGGTGGAGAGAGGCAGAGAAGACCAGATGATTTCAGAAGACAGAAGATATGAAAATTATAGACAGGCAGAAGAGATGAAACTATTAGACAGGTGAGAGAGATTAACTTAGGGAATAGGGAAAGTGAATTCGGGAAGAGACAGGCAGTTGTTACTTTACTACCGTATATAAATATAGTACCATAACTGTATATTATAATTCCCTTCAGTAACCCCACCAATTATATATTTTTGGTAAAAGTTGATTATTTTTCTTCTTCTTTTCTTGTGTGTGTGTGTGTGTGTGTGTGTGTTTGTGTGTGTGTGTGTGTGTGTGTGTGTGTGTGTGTGTGTGGTTGTTAATGATCACCCAAAACGTCACGTGTGGATTTTTATGATGATTATTTTGCCAAAGATGTTGCTCGTGACGTTATACTTCATTGTTAAAGAAGGTAATATATTTTTGGTACATTGGAGGCTTCTGATTCCTCCTGACCATGCCACGAAACAAGCTCCTCCTATATTATATCATGTTTCGTGGCAATGTTTGAAGGACTCACTAACCTCCACAATTCTGACTACATCACGTGGGTCCTTAAGGGGGAAGTAATTGTGTGTTGGTAATTCTGGAACAACTGAATCCTCCAAACTATTCCAAGCAACAGAACACCATTATTTTTGCTCTTCTGGTCCTGTTTCCTGGCATACTTTGGAGGAATCAAGGCACTCCAATGTAAAAAAAAAAAAAGAAAGGAATTACCACCTTAATACCACTCAAGATATTAAGAAAATGGACACTATAAAATTAATAAAGTTATGGTTCTCACTTGACTACAAAAACTTCTTATACCCTCTGAACCTAGTAACAGTCTAGTGGAAGTATGGGAAGGGATGGGGGGGGGGTGTTAGTATAGTGTTGTCATTGGAACACCTTGATATCTCCTAAGTTTGCTGGGTAATACGATCAGGTTAGCGAAAGTAAATGGGGGTCTGTTCTGTTGCTTGGAGGGATTATTTTACTCCAACTTTACCCACACTCACTTGACTTTACTATCCCCTACACACACATACACACACACACGTATACTGAACTCTCTCTCTCTCTCTCTCTCTCTCTCTCTCTCTCTCTCTCTCTCTCTCTCTCTCTCTCTCTCACATATGCACAAACACGCACAGGGAATAGGAAAAGAGCGATCACACACACACAGAGGGAATAGGAAAAAGCCATCACACACACCCTTACACACACACACACACACACACACACACACACACACACACACACACACAAACACACACACGGATTTACAGAATAACAGCACGTATGGGAAAATGATCAAAGAGAAAGTGTCAAGTTAGAAGCGAAGGGAAGACAGGTATGATGAGACGACATAAAAAGAAGGTGTTAGGAGAGACAAGGGCAGTGGGTGTACAGAGACCTTGAGGGAGAGAGAGAGAGAGAGAGAGAGAGAGAGAGAGAGAGGGGGGGGGGGGGACGGGGGAGGTAGAGAGAGAGAGAGGAGGGGGACTGGATGAGTGAGGAGGGGGGGGGATGGGGAGGTAGAGAGAGAGAGAGGAGGGGGGACTGGATGAGTGAGGAGGGGGAGGGATGGGGAGGTAGAGAGAGAGGAGAGGAAGAGTAGGCAGGGAGCGAGAGAGAGGAGAGAAGAGGAGGGGAGGGCAGGGAGCGAGAGAGGCAAGAGGGAGGAGAGAGAGAGGAGAGGAGAGGAGGGGTAGGCAAGGAGCGAGAGAGGAGGGAATGTGACTGAGAGGGAGAGGGGGATAGAGACAGGACAGTGAAGGGTGATGGGGACTTGTCTGTACCACCTTCACCTCTCGTCTCACACCCACGCCAGTTTACAGTTTGATGGAATCCTCCCCGATACGTTCTTGTGCTGTCTTTGTTTGTTTCACATTTCTGTACTTTATTAAATGGTTTGTTTCATTGCTGGTCAGCCTAAGTGTCGCCGTAACCTAACCTAACCTAACCTAACCTAATTTAACCTAACCTAACCCAACCCAACCCAACCCAACCTAACCTAACCTAACCTAACCTAACTTAACCTAACCTAACCTACCTTCGCCTCCGTAAAGAACTCACACGGTTTCCTTTCACAGAATTTTGTAACGGTAAAATACAGTCGGCAGGAAATATTGATTGTAATCTCTTCCCTTTCAAGATAGGTACAAGTTTTAATGCGTTTGCTAATTCCTGTAGATGTAAACCCTGCTATTTTTAACCCTTTCTCTCTCGTGGACAAGGCTTTATATCAAGGTATATCTTCATAATATAGGTATTCTTCAACTGTCTCGTGTATTGTATCTCCCACTTATATTTCCTGGTTGAGTACCTTTTCACTGAGCATGACCTTGTTATTCTCTGTGCCATTTCTTGGTAATTCATCTTAACGTTTATGCTGAATCACTGCAGCAGACGAATGTATTACGAGAATCCAAGGTCGTTAAGGTATTCTCCATATATTTATATTTATGTCTGATCCCATTCCAAAATTTTAAAGACTTCCCATCAGTCGAAATAATTAAGTCACCTTGCATAAAAATTTGTTTTCGCTTTTCATAGGGAGTTTTACGGTTACTTTTTTTTTTCTTCATATAGATCTTTTAATGCTCTAGTGTTTATGAATGCATTACTAAGAAAGTTTCAAATGAGTTACAGGCTGCAGTATAATCTGAGAAAGCAATGATACATAAAGGTTTGTTCCCTACACTAGTAAGATAATATGGTCATCCTCTACATCACATTCCACCACACTACATGAAGGGGAGAGTACCGGTAGTATACTTTTGGTACATTGGAGCGCATTGATTCCTCCAAAGTATGCCAGAAAACAGAACCAGATTAACAAAAATAATAGTGGCCTGCCTGTTGCTTCTGGAATAAGTTTGGAGGAAGTACACTAAACTAAACCACACTACACTATACTAAACAACACTGTAGATTGCTATGATACACAACATTATTTTACATTATACTAGATTGCAACTGGAGGGAGGGAGAGCCTGCAAATAAAAATGCCAAAATGTTAATTGAGAAAACTGGTGACTGCATGCGAGGGCCAAAGGGAAAGGAATTGAATATAATATAATATAATATACAAAGTTGAGAAATTATATTCGACTAAACGCGAGCCCGAGAAGAGAGAGGGAAATGGATGGAGGGGGGAAGAGAGACGTGAGGAAAGTAAACGTGTCTGAGAGAATGATAAGAGAGAAAGTAGCTGAAGAGACAAAGAGGAAGGGAGGAGGAGGAGGAGCAGCAGAAGGAGAAGTAGAGGGCAGGTGAAAGGGAGAGGAGCAAGGAAAACAAAAATGGATATATATATATATAAAGGTGGTAACGTAAATAAAATGGAGAGAGAGAGAGAGAGAGAGAGAGAGAGAGAGAGCAGAGAGCAGAAGAGTGAAAAAAAAAGAATTGAGGGAAAGGGAAGGTGAGGGATGAGAAAGGAAAGAGTCACGCCTCAAATGATGAAAGGGAGTAGACGACACGAGGCGAGAGGAAGAAAGAGTCCAGGCCAAGAGAAAGGCAATGGAAATGAGAGAGAGAGAGAGAGAGAGATGTATAAGACAGGAGTGGAATAAGCAAATAGTCCTACAGAGCGAGAGAAGAGAAAGGAGAGTAAATACACACACACACACACACACACACACACACAGAGAGAGAGAGAGAGAGAGAGAGAGAGAGAGAGAGAGAGAGAGAGAGAGAGAGAGAGAGAGAATAACAGAGCAAGAAGAGTGAAAATAGAGAAAGTTGAGAGAAAAGGAGAATAACAATAGAGAGAGAGAGAGAGAGAGAGAGAGAGAGAGAGAGAGAGAGAGAGAGAGAGAGAGAGAGAGAGAGAGAGAGAACGAACGAATAACAGAGCAGGAAGAGTAAAAATAGAGAAAATTGAGAGAAAAGGAGAATAACAACAATATACAGAAAGAGAGAAGGTGGAGTAGAGAGTAGAAGAGAGTGAGGAAAAAAGAGAGAGAGAGTAACCGCACACGTATAGAGAAACAAAAATGAAACAACACAGAGCGAGAGAGAAAAATAGTGAGCGTGTACACCGGACGGACAAGTGAAAGGGAGAGTGAACCCCGAGTAAGGGAAGGGAAAGGAAAGGAAAGAGAGACCGACAGACCATGAAGGGTTAGTGGGTGGGTGGGTTGGTTGGTTGGTTGGTTGGTTTGTTGGTGGGTGGAGTCTCATCTATACATGTAGGGTGTTGGGGGGGAGAGGGGGGGGGAGGAAGACTTGAGTGCCCCCCCCCTTCCCCCCCCCCCCCCCCCATGCCCCCCTGATTACCTACCCGCCCACACCAAGGTCGCAGTCTGACGATTTGATTTTATGGTGCAATGTTTCCGGTGTAAAAGTTGGGGATTATTTGGAAGGAGAGGTCATTATTCTAGAAGCAATGAAATGTATATTATAGTACTGTACACTCACGAGCACTAATAAGTATACAGGTTTGGTTGAAGTTTTGAACAGTCTTAATTCACCAACGAACAAACAAATTCCAATGGAGATCTTATTGTGCATTTATTTACTGTCTCTAGGTATTGGAAGAGCACTTGGATACTTTATAGTGCTCGTGACTGTAGTACAGTTGCCAGCACTTATAAATGGTACACTCAGCGTTGTCAGTCCTCTTCTCCTGTACCAGTTAGAAGTGCAGGCAATTGCATATGTGTGGCGTCTGTCATACCTTCTTCTTCAGTTCAGTTCAGTTCTGTTGGTGATTCGCAGTTGCTCACAAAATCTTCATAGTGCATTCTGTTCACATTTCTCATCGGGAAACCTTTATTATCCCGACTCCTGTACGATGAAAGGGATATTATTTTTATTACAGGTCTGCTGTATGTAAGGAAATGTTTATGCCACTAACAAGTCGTATTACTATTCTTATATTAAATCATGCACCATTTATATTTGTATCCAAGTTTTCTTTTCATATGTTTGTTTCAATCGTGAACTCTGTTTTACTTGTTTTCGTAAAGTGTTGAAAGTTCCTTGTAGAGGAATTAGTACTTATTAATTTCTTGGCTATTTACTGCTCCCACGTTTTTCTTCTTTGGAAAGATGAAGTTATTTATAGACAGCTATGGAGAAGAGAGAAGTGAGAGAGAGAGGGAGTGAAAGAGGAAATGGTTGAGTCATCAAGGTTAATGTTAAATTGGCTCTCAGAATTATTATCTCCTTCAGACTCGTCTCTCAAGTCTCAAATATTTGCTGGCTTTAACCGACTGAAACATTTAAAAAAACATACGTTTTTAACACAAACTTAAGTCATTTCGAATCACTAGGGAAGTGAATCAAAGAAGCACTTAACATAATGTGTGTACAAACCTTGTATATGTATATTACAGCAGCATATGAAAAAGATTATGATGATAATAATAATAATAATAATAATAATAATAATAATAATAATAATAATAATAATAATTATTATTATTATTATTATTATTATTATTATTATCATCTTTTTCATTTGCTGCTATAATTTTAATTTGTTAAGACAACTTTTATTATGATTAATGCTATACTATTATCATTTTAATACGATTATATTATCATTACTAACATCACTATTATATTAGATATTATTACAATGACTAAAAATGCCAATCTTGCCCTGACGACCACCAGATGGATTTTGTTATCTGCTGACAACCTTACTGACCTTCATATATCACACACATGTTCTTTTTAACAATACAAAGTTGCAGCTTTCGTCTTGCCAGTATTCTTAAAGGGACAGTACACTTTTGATACACTGGACTTCCTTGATTCCTCCAAAGTATGCCAGGAAACAGGACCAGATAATGAAAAATAATGGTGGTCTGTTGCTTCGAATAGCTTGGATGAATCAGTTGCTCCAGATTAACCAAAACTGTACTACCACCTTAAGGGGGTAATTCACTTTTGTTTCATTGGAGTGCCATGATTCCTCCAAAGAATGCCAGGAAACAGGACCAAATGAACAAAAATAATGGTGTTATGTTGCTTGGAATAGTTTGGAGGAATAAGTTGCTCCAGATTTACCAACACAAAATTTCCCCCTTAATTAAGTACCCTGTGATCGTGTATGGGAATTGGAGGCTTCTGATTCCTCCTAACCATGCCACGAAACAAGCTCCTTCCATATAGGTGGTGGTTTCGTGATAATGTTTGAAGGACTCATTTACCTCCTATTTTCTGACTACATCACAGGTTCCCCTTAATGGAGTGCGGGAGAAGGGGGACAGGCTTGGGGGGTGGGGGTTGGGGGGTGCGGGAATAGGGGGACAGGCTTGGAGTGGGTAGAAAGCCTGTCCCCTATTCCCGCACCCCCCTAACCCCCCCTTCCCAAGCCTGTCCCCCTACTCCCGCACCCCCCAAAACCCCCCAAGCCTGTCCCCTTACTCCTGCACCCCCCCAAAAAAAAACCCAAGCCTGTCCCCTTACTCCTGCACCCCCCCAAAAAAAACCCAAGCCTGTCCCCCTACTCCCGCACCCCCCGAAGCCTGTCCCCTACTCCCGCACCCCCCAAAACCCCCCCAAGCCTGACCCTCTACTCACGCACCCCCCTAAACCCCCCCAAGCCTGACCCTCTACTCCCGCACCCCCCAAAACCTCCCCAAGCCTGTTCCCCCTATTCCCGCACCCCCTTAATGGAGTACTATATTCTTGGTGTGTATGGAGTGCCACGAGTCCTCCAACGTATGCCTGGAAACAAGACCACCTGATATACAAATATAATGGTGGCCTGTTGCCTTGGAATAAATTGGAGGAATCGTTTGCTCCAGATTTACCAACAATGTGTACTATAACCCCTTAATTAAACCAACCAACACCTGACGATATTTATGCCACTGGGAAACAACACGCTTAATTTTTTGATACGATTGGAGCAAACTATTCCTCCAAACTTCACAAAGAAACTGACCGAATGTACTAAAATATACCCAGCGTGTTTCTTGGTATACTTTGGGTCATTCAACTGTCTCCAATTATTCTAACACTATTCTTAAGGGACCCTGTGATCGTGTATGAGACCTGGTGGGTGGCTTCTGACTCCTCCTGACCATGCCACGAAACACACTCCTTCCCTATAGGTGGTGGTGTTTCGTGGCAATATTTGAAGGACTCGTTTACCTCCAATTTTCTGACTATATTACAGGGTCCCTAAATCCATCGGACAGAATCTTCACACTGCTGTCAATATCGTGTCTTTTTTTTTTTTTTTTTTTCTACGACCTTTTGTGCAATTTATTTGTGTTTGTTTTGAGGAAAGTGATAATGTATAAGATAAAAGATGATTTGCTTGTCCACAACACATCATTGTATATTCAAATCGCCTGTATACCTTCCCACCCAGAATTAAACTGATAAATAAATAAATAAATTCCAGCGTTAGTAGTATTATTCATACCCTTTGTCTTGAAATAAAAAAAATACATAATGATAATAATAATAATAATAATAATGAAATAGAAAAATATAAACCATAAAAAAATTAAAGGAATTGTCGACCTTATTTCTTCGTCTATGACTGTACAGAATGTTTATTATACTCATGTATTGTGAAGGTTATATAATTATGCAAGATTCATTCGTTGGCATCTTTTATTAACAAGTTGGGTGAATACATATATAGAGAGAGTTTAAACGTGTGAAGGGTCACCATCAAGGCTAGCCCCGTCATGGTGTGTGTGTGTGTAGGTGTGTATGTACTCATGTCTGTCTCAATGCATGTATTTATGTATGTACGTGTTCTTCTTAGTGTGTACATTATTCTTGTATCGTGTTTTTGTGGGCGCTTTGTAAAACGTTTCTTGAGCTATCGGGATTCGGAAGGAAGGAAGAGGTTTAGATTCTCCTGCCCTGTTCGTCGAATTGGATGCCCTCTGCGCGCTGCTGTTCGGCGATGCGGAGGAGTTCGAACACATGCTCTGGTATGGCGGGGATGAGGGGGGACTCGGCGCGGTATCCGTTCTCGTCAGCAACCCAGGTGACCTCAGCCACGCTACCGTCATCCAAAGTGAACCTACCACACGGACAAGAGAACAACGATGATGATGGTGAAGAGGAGGGAAATAATCAGTAGTTGGAAAGACACAGTGATAATAGTATTGTAGAGAAAAAGTAGGATATCATGAACTTCTCATATGTCGATCAAAGAGTCTAGCTTTTTCTAGGCTGAAACTAGTTGAATTGTCTTATTGCTATATGTGATATATTAGGTGAATAGTTTGTGTAATAGGTGTAGGTGTGAGTCGAGTACTGTAGGTTGGTACTCACCTGTAGCTTCCCTGCATGTTGCTCTGTCCCAGGGATCCAGGGGCACCTACTGCGTTGGTGTAGATACCATTCTCTGTCTCGAACTCATATTGGAAGTTACCATCTCCCTGGTCTACACGCTCGTCTCTGATCACTTCGATGGGGCGAGGGTTCGCTTGCTGGGGGGCGGCAATGGCCACGGTGGCTAGACAGGCGAGGATGACCTGAAGAAGGCACCAGAGGAGGATTAGGGTAAAATAATTGGATTATAATAATTACTAAATAACATAAAGTGTGTGACGTCGTGAAAGTGTGACCTCGTAGGTAGCAGAGTGATCTAGATATAATTTAATTTACCTGGTCGTTTGGAATATTGTAGATATTATTCTGACAAAGATGCTTTATCTCGAGCATCTGTTGGTAGTGATGAATACCAATACATAATCTCGGCCTACTATGGGTACTTGCAGAAATAAATGTGAATATTATTACCGAGTTTCCTGATTAAATCTGGGTATGTAGGCCAGTACTTTAACCTTCCTAGCCTGTTCCCGACAAGCACAATTTCAATAAGTATATATTATGAAAATGTATGTGTACAGATTAATGGGGGAAAGCTTAGTTATTAAAAAGATAATCATGGTGCTTGAGAATAAGAGGGTCATGGAAGCACCAAAGGCATAAAACTTGTTATGCTAAAGATTGGAGAGGATACTACCTTACCTTCCCACCCAGGGGAGTACCGTAATGTATTAATTATGTATTCACAGTTATGGTCGTCAGATGCACGATAGTCTTTAAAGCACAAACTGATCATAAGTGTAATTTAAGAACGGAAAGATTTAGTCTCTAGAAGGAGAAATACTCACGAGCTTCATGGTGTTGTCTGTATGAAGGGTTGACTGAGACGAGTGCTGTGTGTTGCGAGGAAGGCTCTTTTATACCCCTGCCCCGGATGATGAAGGGTTACCTCTCAGGGTTTATTTTTTTTTTCTTCCTTCACTTCATCTTTTTTTTTCTTTTTTTCCTACGAGGTTGGAGAGCCAAGGTCGGTGGGCCAGCATATAGGTATAGGTGGTAACTCACCCCACCCAGGGCATCGCGTGTGTAGAATGCCCCCTCACATTTACAGTAGGGGAAGAACGGGTCCTGGGGGTTTTAGGGTAGTGGTAATGCTGGGTAGAAAGGGAGAGAGAGAAAAGGAGAGAGGAGAAGGAGAAGGAGAAGAAGGAGGAGGAGGAGGAGGAGGAGGAGGAGAGGAGGAATGCTGCACCTCCCTTTCCATCCACCTTTGAACCCCTCCCCCTCCCTCCGTCCTTCCCTCCCGTGTTCTTCTGTAGCCCAGAGCCCGGGTAATTTTCCTGTGTGGGCGTGGCGTGCAGGCGTTTTTCTTGCCTCTTGTTGTTGGGTTGCCTGAAGTCCTCTTGTGTACGTTGTATTGTTACGTGTGCATGTCGTACACCGTGTCGTGCCGTATTCTGTAATGTTTCATGCAGTGTTTGTTGACTTTACATTAAGTGATCCCTGGTTGATCTGTCTATGTGTATAATATTCGTTTGTGTGTGTCCCATGCAACTATGTGTACGATATGTTTCGCTAAACTTTGTACGATGTGTCGTTTTTCGTTTGGTGTTGTGTTTAGTGATTGTGGCTGAGATTATTACTGTTATTTTTTTAACGTTGGATCATTTCACATTTCGCTAATTTCTTATCACTTCTGCTGACACAATAACAATAATTGAAGCAGCACTGATATCATTTGGTGCTTCTACTCCACACACTTTTCCTGAAGACTGAAAATTATTGTCTGCATTAGTGACAAAGAATTTACCCAAAATGGAATGACATAGTTGGATTCGAATGTTCCTTTGCTGAATCTTTACCTGTTAGTAGGTGACAAAATTACTGCTGCAAGACCTGCTACTTCACCCTTTAATACGTCCCATATCATCAAATTCCTTACCCCCAAAAACTCTCTACAATAGTGTTACCTTCGTCAGAGATGTCACAAAGATATTAACCAATGATTGAATTGAACACTGAATGTGAGGTTTAAATTTTTTTTATCCATTTACGTATTGTCATTGTAGTTTCAACATTCTATCTTATAATGTACATACAACTCATACAAAGTTATGCAGTGATGTTGTACTTCATATCGGAATGAAACCGATTTCTAACATGGATTCACATATAATATACTTTTTTCTATAAAGATGTACAGTACAGTCGTGGTCAATAATAATCATCCATATAGGAGTAACTCACGCAAGAGTTTGATAGCTTCTCTTTGTTCCTTAGCTGATAAAGTTTCCAATGAATAGGTTAAGTATCATCTTTTGATTTAATACAAGCAGCTACACACTATTTAAAACAATAACATCATAATTATGTGAACGTGAAAACATTAGACAGTAAATTGCTTGAGTCATTCATGTGTGTATTGAAACTCATGTCCACGACTGTAGGTTCCATTGACATTTACTCATAATTATGTTAATGCAGGCTTGAGAGAAATTTTGGCAATGAGGTAAAACGCATCTGAAACGTGAACTCCAAGAAAGCCACCAACCAACCAACCATAAAGTCTTGGAGTTATAAATATTTAGTACAACAGGACATACATAGCTCCAACTCACAGCAACCCACTTATATAAACCAAATGTGACCCACCTTAACCTACAACCAGCTACCCTAAGCTGTCTGGACTCACTTTTACCCTTTACTTCTCACTCTTACTTCACTTGACCCCACTCTACCTCTAAGGCTGTCTAGAGTTGACGTATCTCTAAAATATAATTATTCCTGGTGAAATATAATTATAAACTAGATTGATTTGGATTCACTGACCTCCATAACACACACACACACACACACACACACACACACACACACACACACACACACACACAATATAATTCTCAAGATACTCGAACAAACACACACACACACACACTATAATACTCAACACACACACACACACACACACACACACACACACACACACACACTATAATTCTCAACACACACACACACACACACACACACACACACACACACACACATAATTTGTCGACAACTTGATGCCAGCATAGTACAGTTATATTTACAATGTATTTTGACTGACGGTGGTTATCCATATATAATTTGTGGTGCATATTAATTTTGTTTGAAGTGTTTTATTCCTCCAAACTGTAGTACGAAACAGAGAGTGTACCGAGGGAGTATGTGTTGTGGAAGAGTGTGGTGGAATCTGCAGCAACCATTACACCAACAAAAACACTGCAATCCTCTTAAGGGAGTGCGGGAATAGGGGGCAGGCTTGGGGGGGTTTGGGGGGTGCGGGAATAGGGGGACAGGCTTGGGGGGGTTGGGGGGTGCGGGAATAGGGGGACAGGCTTGGGGGGTGCGGGAATAGGGGGACAGGCTTGGGGGGGTTTGGGAATAGGGGGACAGGCTTGGGGGGTGCGGGAATAGGGGGACAGGCTTGGGTGGGTTTGGGGGGTGCGGGAATAGGGGGACAGGCTTGGGGTGGGTAGAAAGCCTGTCCCCTATTCCCTCACCCCCCCCCCAAGCCTGTCCCCCTACTCCCGCACCCCCTAAAACCCCTCCAAGCCTGTCCCCTATTCCCGCACCCCCTTAATCCCCCCTAGCCTGTCCCCTATTCCCGCGCCCCCTTAAGGGAGTCTAATACTTTTGGTACATTGGAAGGCTACTGATTTCTCCTTAATTAATTTAACATGAAACAGGGCCAGATTAACAAAAAATAAAGGTTTCCCGTTGCTTGGAATAGTTTGGAGGAATCAGTTGCTCCAAGTTTGCCAACACTACCACACTCCCTTAATTAACATCTCTTGGTATGTGTAGGTACGGAAATTAAGATGACATTTTTTGGGGGGGGTTTTGTGAACAGCTGGAGTGGAGTAACTACAGCGGCTAGGTGAATGTAGTCTTACACGCCATTGTTATTCTGAAACGTTATCGTATGTACCGTTATGTATGTATGTATGTATGTATGTACAGTAGGCACCAGGAATTCATCCCTCTCAGCTCTATAGTGGGAGGAGCCTGGTGATCTGGTAACACTGTGTGGGAGTTGACAGATAGGGTTTAATTAACTAAGGGGGTAGGTATAGTGCACTGGTAATAAAGCTGGGGTAACCGATTCCTCCAAACTCTTCCTTCCCAGCAACAGGTCACCATTATATTTGTTTACCTGGTCCTCCTGCATGTTTCCTGGCATACGTTGGAGGAATCAAGGCGCTCCAATGTACCAAAAGTATACTAGTAATCCCCTTAAATGTCTAATACTAAATAAAGATCATGTGAGTAGAGATAAGTTAAAAAAAAATAAAAAAAAGTTTAATTCCTCTGTTGTTGTATGGTATCTCAAGGCTTCTTCTTCTTCTCACTCGAGCTGAACGGGACGAATTTCTACTGCCGACTGTACATTCCCCTACCAGGACTCGCGATGTTTCAGTACAGTAGTGACATAAGAGCCTTATCGCCTGGTTGGGTGGTTGGTTGGTACAGGGTGACAATAATCATAACATTGCAGTACTCACATTACAGTACTCACATTACAGTACTCACATTGCAGTACTCACATTACAGTACTCACATTACAGTACTCACATTGCAGTACTCACATTACAGTACTCACATTGCAGTACTCACATTACAGTACTCACATTGCAATACTCACATTGCAGTACTCACATTGCAGTACTCACATTACAGTACTCACATTGCAATACTCACATTGCAGTACTCACATTGCAGTACTCACATTGCAGTACTCACATTACAGTACTCACATTGCAGTACTCACATTGCAGTACTCACATTGCAGTACTCACATTACAGTACTCACATTACAGTACTCACATTGCAGTACTCACATTGCATTACTCACATTACAGTACTCACATTACAGTACTCACATTACAGTACTCACATTACAGTACTCACATTACAGTACTCACTTACCTCTGGAATGACATTAGGTTTGTTTTAGAGACGTAGGTTGAACTCTGGAATGTCACTATAAACTACTGTATCTTTTCTATATAAGTAAACATGCACGGGGCTTATAAATTAAACTAAGAAGAAATTGTAGGGAGTTTATGTAGTTTTTTTTTTTATTTAGATTATTGACTTTTTATGTTAGAGTATCAGTGTAGAAGTCGAATAAGTAAATTATAGTCTTTTCTCTCACAAGCATAATATTATATCCCGTGCAAATTGTCCTACAAAATAGTTCATTTCGATAAACACATAAGCTATCTACCACCTACTGCTATATCCCATTCACTCCATTTAAGGGACCTTGTGATGTAGTCAGTAAATTGAAGATACACGAGTCCTTCAAATATTGCCACGAAACACCACCTATATGGAAGGAGCTTTTTCGTGGCATGGTAAGGAGGAAATAGAAGCCTCCAATTTTCATACAAGATCACAGGGTCCTTAAGGGGGGAATATCTTTTTTTGAAATTGGAGATTCACTGATTCTTCCAAACTGTTACAAAACAGATCCCCAATTGGAAATACTGAAGTGATTTTGTGTTTCCTGGGATTGTTTAGTGGAATCAGAAGGCTTCTAATTTAACAAGAGGTTCTCCTCCCCTTATCTCTATCTCTTCATCTTTCATTAGTACGTTGAGTTAGACACATCCTAGTTCATTATATTTCCGTGTCCAATAGTTTAATCAATCCAGTCATCACATTTGTGTGCTTGTGTGATGAATTATTGCTGTGCTGTCTGCTATGATCTGTTCACCTCAAATCAGAAAATTGGAGGTGAGTGAGTCCTTCAAATATTGCCACGAAACACCACCTATATGGAAGGAGCTTGTTTGGTGGCATGGTCAGGAGGAATCAGGAGCCTCCAATTATCATACACGATCACAGGGTCCTTTAGAGGATATTTTTTTTTTTTTTGGTACTTTGGAGTGCCTTGAATCCTCCAAAGTATGCTAGGAAACAGAACCAGAATAGCAAAAGTAATGGTGTTCTGTTGCTTGGAATAGTTTGGAGGATTCAGTTGCTTCAGAATTACTAATATATACAAAATTTCCCCCTTAAGGAGGTAGGTTGTACAATGTTGGTATAATCTGGAACAACTGATTACTACTAACAATTCCAGGCAAAAAGAAATCACCATTACTTTTTGTTCACTTAGTTCTGTTTCGTGACTTACTTTGGTGGAATCAAGTCACTCTGATGTACCAAAAGTATTTGACTCAGTTAATTAACATGAAAGAGAGTGAACGAAAAAAAAAAAGATAGAACAGAGATAAATGTGAGAGATAAATGAAATGCATGAGACGAACAACAAAATATATATATATATATATATATATATATAATATTCTTACACTGAAGAGAGAGAGAGAGAGAGAGAGAGAGAGAGAGAGAGAGAGAGAAAGGAGTAACGACGATTAGAAAGAGAAAGAGGAAGAGAGGCAGCGAGCAATACAAATAGCTTCTCAGGAGGCCCTATGTAAGGTGTGGTGAAAGTGAGAGTGGTTCCCTCCCTTGCCGCTAGAGAGAGAGAGAGAGTGGGAGGGGGGTGAGGGATAGAGGGTAGAGAGAGAGACAGGGGCGGGGGTGGAGGGGGGAGAGAACTAGCGAGAGCGAGAGTGGGAGGAGGAGTCGGGGTAGCAGGATTTATGACCCAAGTTACTTAAGCAGTTGGACTCATAAGCTTATATAACGTTGGCTGGTGTATAATTGTATATGTATACTGATAATACAATGATATTCAAGATACAGCAATATATATGAACTGTATTTGTGTGTGTATTTCCTCAGTTTGAAGGTGTTGCTGTATAATACAATACTTTATGTTGTATTTGCGTTTACAGCATTATGTACAGTACAGTACACTTGCAATCCAAAATTTGTATCCAGGTCTTGTTGAAGTTTCGAATCATTTCACATACTAGTGAACTAAGTATACTCCTATCCTGTTTCATATTTGCTTGAGTTAGCTGAATACTCGATCAGGCTATTCGAAACAAACCTGGATACATATTTTGGATTGCGAGTGTACACCCGAGCTCGTAAATTCGCGACCACGTCCCAAAATGCTTATGTCATCTGAGCTGGTAACACTGTGTGGGGAAGGTGTCATTGTAGGTAAAGGATGGTTTTATGTCACTCTACTATGTTCCACCTACTCTTATTTCTCCCCAAATAAATGTTACCAAGTCAAACATACCAATAAACATAAATAAATAAAAATAAAATATAACATAAACATAAAACATAAAAATAAAATGTTACCAATAAACATCAAAGAACGTGGTCGCGAATTTACCAGCTCGGGTGTACATACCAGTCAATGACCTTTATGAAACACGACTAATATATTTACGAGACACTGAATGGCGGAAATGGAGAAGAATCTTATATTCCTGACCTAACTGGAAATGATATAATATACATTGCCGGCATTTACCATGTCATATATAATTATTTAATCTTGCAATAATTCTAAAAAAAAAAAAAATATTACAGATGTCACATGGATGTACTGAGTGATTCAACAATTCTACAAATGCGTAATTATGTAAAAAAAAACAAAAAAAAAACGAAAGAATTGATAGTTACCTTTATCGCTGTACTTATAAAAATATTTCCATTTTGTTATTTCTTTCCCCCGTGTTTATTGAAGAGGAACGATGATGAGTTTTTTTTTTTTTATATATATGCAATTTGACTAACACATAATTTTCGTTTTTGTAATATGTAATTTGACTAAGACGTCATTTTGTTTTTTGTAATATGAATATTGACAAACACTCCTTCTTCCCTTCCTCAAATATAATGAAGAAAAAAGGATATAAAATGGTGTTCATATAATAGTGTTCATAATATACCGTAGTGTTCAAAATATTGTGTTCAAAGTAGTGTTCAAAATATAGTGTTCATAATATAGTGTTCTAAATATAGTGTTCATAATATAGTGTTCATAATATAGTGTTCAAAATATAGTGTTCATATATATAGTGTTCATAATATAGTGTTCAAAATATAGTGTTCAAAATATAGTGTTCAAAATATAGTGTTCATAATATAGTGTTCATAATATAGTGTTCATAATATAGTGTTCATAATATAGTGTTCAAAATATAGTGTTCAAAATATAGTGTTCAAAATATAGTGTTCAAAATATAGTGTTCATAATATAGTGTTCATAATATAGTGTTCAAAATATAGTGTTCAAAATATAGTGTTCTAAATATAGTGTTCAAAATATAGTGTTGATATATATAGTGTTCAAAATATAGTGTTCAAAATATAGTGTTCATAATATAGTGTTCATAATATAGTGTTCATATATTTTCACATATGTGTAATTATAAAATGTTGTTGTGTTTCAAGGCATAATTATATATATGTCCTTCAAGTTGATGTTGTTTGAGAGAGAGACCGTAGTTTTGTGAGAGGACTGTACATAGCCTACTTAAGTGGAGACAGGGATGAGGTTGTGTGTTTTGTCCAGCACAGTCATGGTTGTACTGAGAGAGAGAGAGAGAGAGAGAGAGAGAGAGAGAGAGAGAGAGAGAGAGAGAGAGAGAGAGAGAGAGAGAGAGAGAGAGAAAATGGTCCCTCTCTAAAAAAATAAAAGTAATCTGTAGTAATGAACAGGTTTTTAAATAATAGTAGTAATATTACATGATGAAAGGGCTATAGGCTATAATAGTCTCATATGAAGTATAAATATTTTTTATATATATATAAAAGTCACATTATGCAATAAATTAACTTAAAAGGTAACAAGTAGATTAAGGTTGTACTTTGCTCACGGGATTAATATTCTTTGCTTTATGAAAAAAGAAAACAACTCTATCAGGTAGATTTACTGTACCTATATGCTGGTTTGGATAATGAGGACAGAGAAGGAGAAAGGAAAGTGGTGTGTGTGTGTGTGTGTGTGTGTGTGTGGCGGGGAATGGGAGCTGGCGTGTGTGTGTGTGTCTGTGTGTGTGTGTGTGTGTGGCGGGGGAGGGGAGCTGGTGGAGACTTCAACGGTATATGAGAGAGAACCTACCTACTGTATTATTGTGTGTGATATTGGCCTCACCTTGTGCTGCCTTGACGTCCACTGAACTTGAATATTATTTTATACTTCACTTCTCTCTCTCTCTCTCTCTCTCTCTCTCTCTCTCTCTCTCTCTCTCTCTCTCTCTCTCTCTCCTCTCTCTCTCTCTTCTCTCTCTCTCTCTCTCTCTCTCTCTCTCTCTCTCTCTCTCTCTCTCTCTCTCTTCTCTCTCTCTCTCTCTCTCTCTCTCTCTCTCTCTCTCTCTCTCTCTCTCTGTGTGTGTGTGTGTTTAGATTCTGTTAAGTCGGTACCACTGTAATCTCCAAATAAAATGTCCTACATAAACCTTCCCTGGAGGTTTCTGTACTACCTGAAAATTTACCTTTGCTGCATAAGTCTGACATTTAACTCACTCACTTTTTTTACGATGAATGTGATGCCCGAAAAACACCTGGCGAGAACGAGTGAGAGAATGTTGTGAGAGGTCGACTGTGTAGAATGTAGATAATATTTTCCGAATTATACAACAAGACACAATAATAACGTAACAATAATCAGTGCAGTATCGATTAGTATAATATAATAAGATATTCATGTAGTCAAGTTATTAAGTTAAGTGGACTAGTGTATATGTATTAATTTTGATTGTGTGTTTTCTTCGAGATGGGTATTATTATTATTATTATTATTATTACTTTTATTATTATTAATATTATTGTTATTATTGTTATTATTATTATTATTAATATTATTATTGTATATATTATTTTTATTATTATTATTATTATTATTATTATTATTATTATTATTATTTCCTATATTTTTCTTTTGGAGGTAACTTAATAACACTCGTCCGCCACTTACTTAATAAGGACCTTGTGATCACGTATGAAAATTGGAGGCTTCTGATTCCTCCTGACCATGCCACGAAACGAGCTCTTCCATTAAATATAGGTGGTGTTTCGTAGCAATATTCGAAGGACTCATTTATCTCCAATTTTCTGACTACATCACCGGGTCCCTTAACCATTACGTGTTTAAAATGTTACACACATAATATGATGAGGGGCCACAGGAGAGTCAATGGCTTCATCACACCAGTTGGAGGCTCTGAGATAAAGTCTATGGGAAGAGAACAGAGAAAATGGTTTGAGACAGCTTTTGGTTATAGTTGTGTGTGTGACAACGTTTGATTGTACCTGTGTGTGTGTGTGTGTGTGTGTGTGTGTGTGTGTGTGATAACGATTGATTATAGCTCTGTGTGTGTGTGTGTGTGTGTGTGTGTGTGTGTGTGTGTGTGTGTGTGTGTGTGTGTGTGTGTGTGTGTGTGTGTGTGTGTGTGTGTGTGTGTCTGTCCTCGCTCTGATATACAGTATTGATGTGTTTGTGTAGAATACTTGGGGTTGGTGAGGCGAATATTGTATTGACCTTATCTAAATACTAATGTGTCTCTCCACCTTTTCAAACAGACTGTCTCTTGTAAAACATTTGTGTTTGTATATTGACTTTACTACTTCGTGTCTGCCAGGGAGACTCATTACTTTTAGTTGAAATATAGTGATCGTATGACATCAATGAACATCCCAATTACAGCCTCATCCTTGTTGCTATACACTTATTGATCACGACGAGAAACTTTTACACTCTACGTGAAGCTCGAACTGTCTATCTACCACGAATAGGAAGAGACAGACAGGAGCATTACTTACAAAAACTGGTTACAACAATACAAATGTACGTACGTGGGGAGGTATGTAAACTCTGTGAAGCTCGAACTGTCTATCTACCACGAATAGGAAGAGACAAACAGTGCATTACTTACTAAAACTGGTTAAAACAATACAAAATGTATGTGGGAAGGTATGTAAAATATTTGTCCCTTAGACGTGGGTATGTCCGCTTGTGTGTGTAAGAGAGAGAAAGGCATCCAATTCACAATGCATTCTCTGCTAAGCTCCACACCCAAGGCAACCCACTAGACGACGATAGAAAGTTGCTATCTCTGTTGTGGTAACCTCAGCGCAAAAATGGAAATGAGGTCAATGAACTTGTCATCAATATTAGTAAGCAACTACTATTATTATTATTATTATTACAACGGGTTTCCTCCTCGTGTGGTCTCGGGAAGGGTGTGTGTGTGTGTGTGTGTGTGTGTGTGTGTGTGTGTGTGTGTGTCGTCCACTTGTGAGGGGGTTGTGCTGTAGAGGGAAGAGGTTGGACTGATTAAATGTAAGTTAGGTTGGTTTGGGATAAGTCTTTGTCAGAATGAGGCACTACTGTAGTAAAGTGAGTACGAACATCTGAAGAGAGAGAGAGAGAGAGAGAGAGAGAGAGAGAGAGAGAGAGAGAGAGAGAGAGAGAGTGTGTATATGTATGTGCAGAGAGAGAGAGAAAGAGAGAGAGAGAGAGAGAGAGAGTGTGTGTGTGTGTGTGTGTGTGCGTGCAGAGAGAGAGAGAGAGAGAGAGAGAGTGTGTGTGTGTGTGTGTGTGTGTGTGTGTGTGTAAGTGAGAGGACACTGGGTGGAGTCGCTTGCTACACACAACATGAGGTCTTGCCACGAATCTTGTCAGCCTTCTCTATCACTTCACGCAGCATTAAACCACTCGGGAGGGGGGGGGGGAGGGGGGGCCTCAGGAAATGAAGGTAAAGTCGCACTGCCCATAGGAGACATAGATTAAAGGGGAGAGAGATTCTTTTGTTGGTGACTCGGGAAGGTCTCTGATTCCTCCAAACTGTGCCAAGAAACTGATCCCTTATCTTAGTACCATTGAAGGCTTCTGTTTTCTGGCATAGTTAGGAGGAAGCAGTAACCTTCCAACAAAATATTTATCCCCTTAATTAATGTCCTTATGCCTAGGACGTGAGAGTCATTCAGCGTTTTTCTCACATAAAAATTATCGTTGAATATAATGGAAATCTACCCATCTCATATTTTGCTCACATCTCGATGACTTCTGCTTGGGAAAGTGAGCAGAATTTAAAGTTTGCCATGGCATACATATCACATCGTAACGACATCACCCACAAAAGTTTAATCTTGTAAAAAAAAAAAAAAAAAAAAAAATACATCTTTATATTAGAACAGTAATAATTTTCCAACATCAGTAGACGTTGTATAGCAGCACAGATGTTACCTAATAAAAATTAAATATAATATACTACCTAACGAAACAAACATAATACAATCCATCAACACGTACAGCCACAATCAGATAACCACCAACACTTTCCGTCCATCGTGCATATAAATCGGTATCATATCAAAATATAATCATACAACCAACACCTTACGTCAACTCAACCCCCTTCAATTATTATTATTATGAGGTGCTACAAAATCATACATGTGTTGTTATTTATTACCAAGATATTTACTACGATGGAAGGAAAGTGTCGGTGGATATTTGATTGTGGCTGTACATGACTAAACCATTTCCAACCCAAGTTTCTATTCCTTGACCAGGGTGTAAGGGGAAGTCTGGTCAAGGATTATGTGCCGCGACTGTACATCACTGAGCACAGTGGGGTGTCAGACGCTCTTGTTGATCTACTAGTTTTTACTGTAGACACATACCGGTAAGAATTCCTGGACTCACATCAAAATCCGAGTATCCTTATTCCTTGATAATAACAGTATACTAAAAATATATATATATATATATATATCTTCTATCAACACACATATATCAAGACCCTTCATCATCATCTGTCAACACACATCATATTGGCACATGGATACATACAGAGACCCACAAAATAATCATCTAAAAGCATTCACCAAAACTCTTATAACTAGAAATTTTAAGACTTGCAAACATAAAACAACACAAGACATAATTATGCAGACATCCTCACCTACCAACAAACACAAACATATAGAAAAAATCTATTTATTGTTTATGTATATTATTTTCTCACCAAACTGAAAGGGAAGGTCATGCAGCTACTCAAAGCAGAGGAGGGTAAACACATTTCACTCAAACATTTTTATCAACTATACTTCTATAAATGACAGTACGTATTTGTTGATGCACATTCTCTCTATCCTCGACCTGCAAAAGGAACTGCATGATATTTATTTATGTTGTCACAAATATAATATAAACTTCTTGATGAATGACAGAAAAGGTCGCCGCATGGTTAGTAGGATATTATTTGTTGATGGTCGCTTATTACTGACCAAATTTTTATTAATACAGTATATATATACGGTAGAAGCGGATGCACGGTCACTCATAAAGTAAATACATCCCCCCTCCAAGGCGAGACACATTGTACCCCATGACAGATTATGTTTGTTAGTGGAGTCAGGAATGATGAGTGAAGAAGGGTGGTGATTGGTGGGAAGGTTGATATGACTGAAACTCTGCAAACTATCTGTTCACAAGTCACTCCCAAAACACTACCCTTCACTTTCCTCCTCCAAGACTTCAGGTTCATTGTTACGAGGACAGATATACTTCTATTCATAATGTGGCTTTGGAGAACTTTTCTTTTATGAGTGACTGTTTCACATAATATACAAATGCATGCAAGCGTGAACATGCCTAAAGCACATAATTATACACGCACGTTTTATTATATTAAAAAATTTCCTAGGTAACGAAATGAATGTGTTCGAGGTTAAGCAGACCGCCTTAAAGGTTGTAACACAGGGGTCACAGCTAACTCAATGTTTACCCCATACCAATGACACTGTCTAATTATTTTCACGTTCACACTTTCCCAAAATTTATTGTTTTGTGCGTGTTGAGAGACCAACGATCGGAGTCTGGAAAAATGAGGCGACCAATAAAACGACAGAGGAAAGGCAGTGAGTACGCTGAAGGTAGAGGTGGTGAGAAGAGATAAATTCTGTCATTTGGAAAACTACTTTATTACAAAACTCAGTTATATTGTTCATGAACTAAATTTATTTTAATTACAATGGAGATTTATTTGAGTTTTAAAAACACTAAAAGTTGCAATGACACATGACTATGGCACCTTGTATACCGAAGTCTAAATATTTTGTTCTATTGTGGTTAGTATGTACTGTATAGTACAGTATAATTTTATGTATATATAGTATATAGAATTATCTGTATCCATACTACTTGTCCACAAATTCCCACGCATATTCATTCTTAAAGCTAAGTCTCCCAAATTTGTTTTTGTTATATTTCTTGTGACTTAAGAAGTGCTCAAACTTTGTATTTATTTGGGTACAAAATACCTATAATATTCCTATAGTTGTGTGTCTTGCCTCCCTTCGTCAGTTGACAGCTTCAAACGCGATTAATAAAATGTGTTCGTGGCATATCCTCTGATTGACATTTGATGTTATTAAGTGTTGTTAGTGATGTTAGTATGAAAACATTAAAGCTGAATTTAAACCATGGTTTTGTATTCAATATATTTTTTATCTCTGAGTTATATTACAATATAGCTTAGTATGTCTAGTTGCGAGCCGATAAGAAGAAAACTGTACGATTTAATGGACAACAAAAATAAACCCATCACTTCGTACATTGCTATGATGCCAAACATTCACACAATATATCTATCAACTTCTAATAAAAGTCATCCATTGTTGTCTAAATTTGTGCACATCATTATTTTTGGTAGTTGTTGGACAACGTCATAAGATTATATATAAGTAGCTATGATAAACACACACACACACACACACACACACACACACACACACACACACACACACACACACACACACACACACACACACACAGAGAGAGAGAGAGAGAGAGAGAGAGAGAGAGAGAGAGAGAGAGAGAGAGAGAGAGACAACATGTATTAATGAGTTATATAAGTTTACATAATTATAATGAATGAATACAACTTAATTATTGGTTACATCATCGTCCATAATTATGAAATCATCAGAAATGTTTAGTTATGTGTGAACCTAAACTTTTGTCTATATTTGTACAACACGTAGATTTTCCTGGAGCAACTGATTCCTCCAAACTATTCCAAACAACAAACAGACCACCATTACTCTTGTTTATCTCATGCTGTTTCCTGGCTTACTTTGGAGGAATCAAGGGACTCCAGTGTATCAAAAGGGACCCTGTGATATAGTCTGAAAATTGGAGGTAAATGAGTCCTTCAAATATTGCCACGAAACACCACCGAAAGGGCAGAAGCGTGTTTCGTGGCATAGTCAGAAGGAATCAGAAGTCTCCAGTTGTCATTCACGATCACAGGGTCTTTAACGGGTATTTGACATGTATCCTTGAGGTGCCCTAGTGAGTAAAAAAACTAGGGGGTATCATTTACTTGTGAACGTGACGACCACAAGGTGAGAGTTGGTTCATCACACACACTGGTACTCTCACACTAGTACTCTCACACACTGGTACTCTTACACTGGTACTCTCACACACGGACACACTCACACACTGGTACTCTCACACACTGGTACTCTCACACTAGTACTCTCACACACTGGTACTCTCACACTAGTACTCTCACACACGGATACTCTCACACACTGGTACTCTCACACACTGATACTCTCACACAATGGTACTCTCACACTGTTACTGTCTCTCACACTGCCACACTCGCACTACTTACCTTTCACACTTACTCTCATATTGCCTCTCTCACATTGCCACCCTCACACTGTCTCCCTCACACTTACACTCACACTGTTTGTTTGCCCGATCCTACCTCAGCCACAATACATTCATAAATTTTCTAAAACTATGAAAATTGAGAATGCTCTTTTGACAATTTTTTTTGTGACTCCAGTCTGTCCATATTCCTTGATAATGAAAGTATAATAACACAGTAAAAAAAAAATGAAAGAAAAAATATGTATACTCAACCACCGTACCCCAAAAAAAAATCTTTCAAAAACCTGAAGTAATCTATATGAAAACATGTAAATGAATAAATAAGTGAATAAATAAACATATATAATCAGGTATTCGTATTTATATTTATTGCCACTGGAATAACTGCAACCTTTTGAGTATACATAAGCAGGTATTCATAATTATTGAAGATTAATAGCAACACTTTCATTATAACAACAACACACACATTGTATAATTCAACAGGTATTGGTATTCATAGTTAATGCAACTTAATAAAAAAAAAATTCCATACATTATACATACAACTTCATAGCCAAATGTTCATTATACATAAACAGATATACTTATTCATAGTTAATGCAACTTAATAGGAACCTTTTTATTATATATATAAGTGTTGCCTTCTCTGCTCCCTTGTATGGACCTCAACGACTCACATGTAGTGTTTGCAGCGACCACACAGCAGAGGGGCGGGTCAAGCTTATTAAGTCAGCAAATACCAGAGGTGACGACAAAAAACCTCTCCTCGTCACCTGATACTCCATAAAGTATATATATATATATATATATTTTTTTTTTTTTTTTTTTTTTTACACCAGTTCTCAGCGTCTGGTCGTGAAATTTTTTGGTCTTAATTAAGTACCCTGTGATCGTGTATGAGAAATGGAGGCTTCTGATTCCTCCTGACTATGCCACGAAACAAGCTCCTTCCATATATTTGGTGTTTCGTGGCAATATTTGAAAGACTCGTCTACCTCCAATTTTCTTACTACATCACAAGGTCCCTTAATTAAGTGGACGTCACATTGTCTTTAATTAAGGCTGCCTCGTTCAGTGACTCATGCAATTGTGGATCGTATAAATTATGTGAATAACATCGCATGCATACTTTATTTTTATATATAAACATACCAATCGACGTTTCTTTTAAAAATGCACAATTTGTGTATAATGATGAGTAACTGAAGTGTAGGGATGGAACAAGAATATTGTTTACTACTACTGTACGTACGGTAATTAATTAATGTTTGCTTTGATTTTGTTCATGGAATGCAATTTTAATTGTAATGCATTTATGATAAAAAAAAAAAAAAAATGGTATGCAAGGGGTCCTTATCTAGAAAGTTGATGAAACATGTATATGTATTTTTAGTCACATTAAATTTGTATTTAACGCACTCAAACATTTTACACCAGTGGCCGTCACAAAATCTATTACATTTTAACGACTGTAGTAGGGTTGTTTCCCACTCAGTTGAATAGATCGTCTGGTAAACTCGAAAGATATTACTTGAAATATGGGTCAGCTATAATGATTTTTTATGGGTCAGTTATAATGACGTTAAACCTTTAGACATAATTTTTTTTCCGCTTGCAAGAAAAGTCATCTGGGGTTAGTCATATAATCCAGGCAAAACAAATTGTTTAAGGGAGTATATGGTACAATGTTGTTGGTGGTAATTGATTCCTCCAAACTATTCCAAGCAACTGGATGCCATTTTACTTATTCATTGGTTCTGTTTCCTGACAAATTTTGGAGAAATAAAGGCACTCCAATGTACACGCGTTCCAAAATATGTATCCAGTCTTGCTTCGAATAGCCTGATCGAGTTTTAAGCGAGCTCAAGCAAATATGAAACAGAATGAGCGTTGTAATTGGTTCACTACTGTGTCAAATGTTTCGCAACTTCAACAAGACCCGGATACAAATTTTGGATTGCGAGTGTACCCAAAGTATACTACACCCTCTTAAGAACCCTGTGAACGTGTATGAGACCTGGTGGCTTCTAATTCCTCCTGACTATGCCACGAAACAAGCTCCTTCAATGTAAGTGGTGTTTCGTGGCTATGTTTGAAGGACTCACTAACCTCAAATTTTCTGACTATATCACGTGGGTCCTTAAGGGTTATAATAAGGGTGACATAACTTTAGATCATTTCATGTGACTGAATACTAAGGCCACTCTCTCATATGGAAAGTATTATTATTCTCTTATATATTTTCACAGTTCACCTATGAATACGAAAACTACACTAAAGCAGGAAAGTTTCTGTTGGCTACTGGGTCTTCCAAACTGTGCTTACCAAGAAACACACTCTCTCCCACTTTAGCCTAGATCTTCTTTCTACTTTGTGGTTTATTATGGAGGAATCACTTGCTTCCTTGACTGGTAAATGGGTAGAATAGTATAATATATCAATAAGGAATATGATTGTGTTTTCTGGGGTGTTGTTTCTATATGATACTATATTATGTAAAATCACACAAGACAGGTAATACTAATGTTTTTTTATTAAGACAATTTACAGGGCTTCCGACAGCATGCAGGGTTAGGCTACAAGGGTTTCAGGGTGTGTTCAGAGAGAGAGAGAGAGAAAGAGAGAGAGAGAGAGAGAGAGAGAGAGAATGTTAGTGTCGGTGCAAGATCCAACAGTGACCGGCACTCTTAGCTTGCAGACTCTTGCACCCTCTCTGCCTGTTGGAATCTGAAGGGCGGTGTCTCACGATCATTATTTCCCTTCACATCCACCCGGCTGATATTTTGTGAGTCGGCTTACGGTTATTGGTTTGGGGAACTCGAAATCTTAACTTTTATTCGTTATTGTGTTTTATTTTATCTATTTTGGGGGGAGGACTTCCTTTTTCAGCTCATGAAATTGAAAGTAAGAGCCGGATGATGCTTGTGGAAAACTAGTACATTGGTGTGATGTAAGGTTTATGGAAGCTTTTTATTAGTTCAGCCTCCTGCCCAGTTCGTCGAAGGTGATGCCCCTGGCGCGCTGCTCCTCGGCGATGCGGATCTGCTCGATGGCGTGGGCGGGCATGGCAGGGATGATGGGAGACTCAGCCCGGTAGCCGCCCTCGTCGGCTATGAAGGTGACCTGCGCGATCGTACCGTCGGGAAGTGGGAAGCTGGGGACAAAATGAGGAAATTCTTATATATATTGTCTCTGTTCAAGCCTGCGATGTGTGTGACTGTTATAATAATACCAATCTTATGGTGTAACATCTCCTGAAATCATCAAATCAACATTAAGTCTCATAAGATATCTACAGGTTGTGTGAGGAAGGGCGCGTCTCACCTGAAGGAGCCTCTCATGTTGCTCTGGCCGAAGGAGCCAGGGGTTCCCTGCACGCTGGTGCTGATGCCATTCTCAGTCTCGAAGTTGTAGTTGAAGTTGCCATCACCGTTGTCTACGCGATCGTCCCTCAGCACTGCGAAGTTCCGGAACTCAGGGTTGCCGAACTGTGGAGCGGCCACGGCAACGGCGGCCAGGCAGGCGATGAGTACCTGACGGAGGTGTGGTAGGGAAGGTTAAAGTAACACAGTCGGGAGTTGAAGTTTCTAAACAAAAGTCTAGATTAAGGACTGATATGTTTATGAATTGATGTTGCGTAAAGTTACCAAAGAAACAGCTCTGACTTAAATGTAATAATTAATGAAATACTACATTATATCAAAATGTATGATGCCGCCAATGTTGCAAACCTTTAGATTTAGAACTTTGTCTTTCTCGGTTTACTCCGTTCATAAGAAAATAATGCACTGATTTAGTTTTTACCCGAATTGATGTATAAAATGGACATACACATTCTCGCAGTGGATATGACTAACCTATGCATCTATCACTAGACATCATATGATATTTCAGTAGGCATGTCCACTAGAGAGAGAGACAGCAACGGTGATGTAAATAGTAATCCTTGGTAGTAAAATTTAACACCTACTCAACGATATCATTCAGATTCGAAAACTCCCCTAATAATAAAGATAATCTGTATAATACCGCAGTTAGTACGCAGGGGGAGATGACGCTACACCCTACCTGTGTTCTGATAATGAGACTGGAAGACGTACTGTAGTGAAAGGGGTACTACCGTCAGAGTCAAAAGTTGTATCCGGTTTTAACAGAGATCAGGGTAGTCTTACGTCACTTGTATGGTTTGGTGTACATTATTCCTTGCTTTTTAAGGGAAGTAATTTTTTTTGTGGTCAATTTGGAGTCAATGTAGTCCTCCAGATTCAGCTATAAAACACATTCCCTGTATCAATTCACATGGAGGGATTCTGTTTCCTGGTATAGTTTGGAGGAATCAGTAGCCTTCCAATTTCCCACAATATGTTACTCCCCTTAATTAAACTGTTTCTTCACTGCTCTTGACGGTAAATTGGAGAGTTCGTGATTCCTCCAAACGAAACAGAGCCTCTATTAATAAAACTGAGGTCATATTTTTCTTGGCATAGTTTGGAGGAATCATTTACCCTTCAATTCATCAACAAGAGATTCTGTCCTTGGTGGTGGTTAACTGGACTTTAGTGTGTGTGTGTGTGTGTGTGTGTGTGTGTACGTGGCTGCCTTCCTCTATGTTTTAAAAAGTAATAGCGTGATAAATTTTCCAAGCATTCCTGACCCTACCCCTCACTTCCTTTCCTGCCGACCCTCTCCGCTCCATGACCATTCTTTCTCGCTCTACCATGCCAACCCTCTCTCTTTCTTGTCAACCCCCTCTCCCTTTCTTACCCACCCTCTCTCTTTCTTGCCAACCCTCTCTCTTTCTTGCCAACCCTCTCTCTTTCATGTCAACCCTCTCTCATTCTTACCAACCCTCTCTCTCATTCTTACCAACTCTCTCTCATTCTTACCAACCCTCTCTCTTTCATGTCAACCCTCTCTCATTCTTGTCAACCCTCTCCCTTTCTTGCCAACTCTCTCTCTCATTCTTACCAACCCTCTCTCATTCTTACCAACCCTCTCTCTCATTCTTACCAACCCTCTCTCTTTCTTACCAACCCTCTCTCTCCCATGCCAATCCTCTCCCTTCTAAGCCAACCTAGTACTTCTCCCAAGCCAACTCTCTCGCCTTACTTAAGCGTTCTTCCACCCAGACTGGTTTTTGTTCCATTAAAGCTGCTTGTACTAATAATAATAATAATAATAATAATAATAATAATAAAAAAAAAAAAAAAAAAAAAAAAATAGTAGCCTAATAAAACAACAAATAAAAAAGAATGAGTCCATATGTAATCTTTGATAAGTATTCTTCCCAAGCCAACCTCCCTCGCTCTTGGTAGGCCTAATTGCTTAAAGGGTTACATACTCCTTTGAGGGATAATAATTCCTTCAAAGAATGCCACGAAACAGATCTCCTATTGGTTACTTTGAGGTCGTCTGTTTTACTGGCATAGTTTGGAGGAATCAGTAGCCCACAAGAGTTGATCCCCTTAAGGACCCTGTGATCGTATAATTATAAGACCTGGTGGCTTCTGATTCCTCCTGACTATGGCACGAAACAAGATCATTCCATATAGGTGGTATTTCATGGCAATGTTTGAAGGACTCACTAACCTCCATTTTTTTTTTTTTTTTACTACATCACATGAACCATTAAATGTCCAAGTCAGCCCAGAGAATTATTGTTACATGTGCCCCCTGCTGTTGTTAACCCGACCATATAGGCCTAAGGATAAAGTATGGGACCTTCCGCAACAGTTAGCGTCTGGGATCCTTAGTACAAATACCGAAAATATACCGATCATAATATATCAAAATATTCTCTTGACACAAATATAAAACTACTGTCCTTAAAATGCAAATAAGGTGTATACTGAAATGGCTACTCAGGAATGATAACAGGATTCCTCTCTAACTCTGTAAATAAAAAGAATTATCCCTTATCATGCATAAAGAAAGAGCCTGAGCCTCTCCCTGCACCTGCCTTCAGTCTGAGTCACATCTCTTACACATGTACCCCATCTGGTGTCACTCTGCCTCAGAAAAAGGGGAGTCAAGATAAATAACTCAGAAGTATAGAGTCATAGTCTGTTTACGTGGAGTCCATTAAAGCAAGTGGTCATCGTCTCTCCCTATAGATATTTTTACTTGGCCCGTCTGAAGGTTAAAAAGATCATCGTCTTCCCTCACAAATAGTCATGGTGTCTTTCATTTAGGTTGGGTCATGATCACTCCACACAGTTTTTTTTCCACATAGGTATTATAGTCCGTCCACAGAAGTCGAGTACCTATTTCCTCTAAACAGTCAAAGTCTCTCCACAGAGCTATAGTTGGTTCTCAGTCCCCATGCAGGTTATTAATTAAGGCCCTCTTGTTGGCCCTAAGTACACGGCAACAGAGTCACACATTCTCCATTCCACCCGTCAAGGTTCTGTCCTTCCACCTGTTCACTATAAGTCTGTTCTACTCGTCGGTCCACTCGTCTAGGCTGGGCCGTGTTCCCTAACCGGTGTGAGTAAGGTCCGGCTGGGCTACTCACGAGCTTCATGTTGACCGTTGGAGGTGTGGTGGTGATGTGGTCGCTCTGTCCCGCCTCGCGCCTTTTATATGCCTGCTACGGAAGCAGTTCACCTTCGAGTATTATCGTGCACGTCTATTCGTGGGACAGGGATGCCTCGCTTACATTCTCTGCACCTAGACCAGGGAGGGGTGGGAACCTGAAAACTTGTAACCAGTTCCTGATGGTCTAAAAAAATACTGTGCTGTTTATGTCGGGTTGAAACTACAGCTACGAATAAAGAATAAGCATCACTGCTAAATATTATTGTGTAGTAAGAGAATAGACAATATTTTGATTTGTTGTACGGATCAGCTAACTTAGTCAGACCATCGTTCACCTTTAGGTCAACCGGGGACAGAGAAAGTAACAATGTGCTATGGTAATGAACGTACAGAAGGTCTCAACAGATGTTTATCTTAACCACACGTCACCAAGTGGTACCTTAACGCTGGACAACACTGCAACTGAAGATGAATGTGCTTTGAATGAAAATATTATATTGTGACTATTCGTGTGTCTTTGAATATCCTTAATTAAAGATACAATGATAATACGGAGGTGGTGTAGTTACTGAAAAAAAGAATAGCTTAGGTCTCCATGCACTTCAGATAGCGTCTGAGCTTAGTAACAAAAAATAAATAAATGTTCCATTTACATCAGTATTTTCAAACGCTACAGCAGGAGATAACAAATTGCATGCATAGATTGTGTTTACTATTTTAGCAGACAGTTATAAAGTGTATAGTATTAGAAATTTTTCAAGAAAAAGATGAGAAACAAAAGAAATTACAACACTTCATTGATGTCGTTAGTAAAGCTGCTTAAAATCTGTTTATTTCAAACGACAACGACTGTAGCTGTAAAATTACTAAAAATTCTTGTGATAAATTAGTTGACAATAATCTTATTTTAATCACACTGCTAGATACTCACCGCTTTTTATACTTGCTTCTTCTTTAGAAATACAATATCTTATTTAGGTTTCAAATCTTTCATTTATAGTCGTGTATTTAATTTCAAATCCCTGTACTTTTATCTTCGAATTCCACACTATCATAATTCGAATTATTGTTTACTTTTTAATGTTTCTAAAGTGAACAGTGTAAATTAATGGTTACAATATAGATATAAACGAGTATTGCTAAGAGAACAAACTACTCCTGTCAATGTATTTAATTCCTTACATCCGGGTTAGGAGAAATACTGATTAAGGTGACATTCTTGCATTAAGGGACCCTGTAATGTAGTCAGAAAATTGGAGATTAGCTAGTCCTTCAAAGATTGCCACGAAACACCACCTATACTGAAGGAGCTTGTTTCGTGGCATAGTCAGGAGGAATCAGAAGCCACCAAGTCTCATACACGTTCACAGGGTCCTTAAGGAGACACTGGATGTTGTCTGACACTTATGTTTATGCATCAATGTCATTTGGTTGCGTCTTCATCCTTCGGGGTCTGTGTCTTCCTCATTCTTTTCGTATATACCGTATACAATGAGAGAGAGAGAGTTACATAGAAACACAGACCACAACAGACCTTACGGTCCAAACGAGGTGACCTGATTAGAAGGTTACTGGTGGAGAATGAATTACTCCCCAGTGATAGTCGTAGGTAAGGATAGCAAAGTAGAAGGCTCTCTCCCCACCCTCCAATCCCTCCGACCTGAGCCGTACAGGAAATAAAGTCAGGAATGGGAACCCTGTGGGGTAGGCTGAAATACTCCACAAGGAAATTTTATAGGAAAGATAGAAAGTAGGTGAAATTTGGCTAACTTGCCACCTGTAATGGGCAAAAATTATTCATTAGTAAACATTGTAAGTCGGGGATTAGACGCAAGGTGTTTATCTAAGCGACGTTTGAAGCTGTCTACGGTGTTACAGGCAATTACATTACGGGGAAGCCCATTCTATAAGTTGACGACTCGGTTAAAAAAGAAATTCTTTGATTCGTGCGAATTAAAAGATTTGCCTATGATTTTGCAGCCGTTTCCTCTCGTGTAGTTTGATTGATCAATAGTGAAATATTTGTTGCAGTCCATGTTGTCTATGCCTTTGATTATTTTAAATACCTGGATTAAGTCACCTCTCAGTCTATGTTGTGTCAATGGGAATAGATTTAATTCGCTTAGCCGCTCATCGTACGTTTTATTTCTCAGACTTGGTATCATTTTAGTAACTCTACGTTGGACTCGTTCCAATTTTGCTATATCTTTCTGGTAGTACGGGCACCAGGCTTGAACACAATACTCCATAAGGGGACGGACCAAGGAATTATACAAAGTGAGGATTGTGTCTTTAGATTTATACTCGAATGCTCTGCCGATAAAGCCGATAGTTTTATTTGCTTTCTTAATTACTTCCGTACACTGCTGACTGGGTTTTAGGTTACTTGATACTGTTACCCCTAAGTCTGTCTCTCGATCCACGCTTTTAAGTTGCTTACCATTTAACGAGTAGTTTGCTGCTACGTTACGATGTCCGATGTGGAGCACTTTACATTTATCTGAATTGAAGGACATTTGCCAAGTTTTCGCCCAATTTGACAATTTATCGAGATTATCTTGTATTTCTTTAGTCTGTGCGTTAGTGAGTACTGTATTTGCAATTTTCGTGTCATCGGCAAACTTCGATATTATGCATGAGAGGCCTTCGTCTATGTCGTTTATTTAAACTAGGAATAGGATTGGCCCTAAAACTGACCCCTGTGGCACCCCGCTTGTAACGCCTGTCCAACTAGAAGATTTTCCATTTATTACCAAGCGTTGTTTTCGGTTTCTTAGCCAGTTCTCTATCCATCTTACGGTATCGCCTTGGATTCTGTGTGATTTTAGTTTAGATATTAAGCGTTTATGGGGAACTTTGTCAAAGGCCTTTTGGAAATCTAGATAAATTATGTCTACTGCTTTACTCTTATCAAATTCATTGAAAATGTCATTTAAAAAGTCTAATAGGTTCGTTAGGCAAGAGCATTTATTACGAAAACCGTGTTGAGTGTCTCTAAGTAAGTTGTTTTCCTCTAAGTGATTTGTAAGTTTATCTCGTATGATTGTCTCTAGCATTTTGCATATGACTGAGGTTAGGCTGATAGGGCGATAGTTGCTAGGTAGAGACTTGCTGCCTTTTTTAAATATTGGTGTTACGTTAGCGAGCTTCCATTCGTCAGGTATTGTTCCAGTGTGTAAAGAATAGTTATAGAGCAGAGTCAGAGGTTTTACTATTTCGCTTTTTGCTTCCTTTAATACGCGAGGGGAGATCGTGTCTGGCTCACGTGACTTATTTACATTTAATTTATCAATACATTTTATTACGTCACTTTCTGTTATGCTGATATTACTTAATACCTCGGTATGTTCATTTTGGACTGTTGTTACTGCTGGTAACTGCTGAGAGACAGACAGACAGACAGACAGACAGACAGAGATAAATAAATAAATCTATCTATTAATAATATGCGAGTAATAATAAAACCATGTGGTAATTTTATTGGGTGAAAATGTTGTGTCGGTGCAAATCTAGGTAACTCTGTCTCTGTCTGCCTAAGTGTGTGTGACTATTTACTACACACGTTGTATGTATCTGTCTTTCTCTTTCACTTTCAATTCCTCTTACTGACACACACACACACACACACACACACACACACACACACACTCATACTCATACTCATACTCACACTCACACTCACACTCACACACACTCTCTCTCTCTCTCTCTCTCTCTCTCTCTCTCTCTCTCTCTCTCTCTCTCTCTCTCTCTCTCTCTCTCTCTCTCTCTCTCTCTCTCTCTCTCTCTCTCTCTCTCTCTCTCTCTCTCTCTCTCTCAACCTTGGAAATGTAGCAGGGAGACAAAATCCTGTGGTGGTGGAGGTGGGGAGTCACGAGGCGACCTGACCACCTCCACTTCCATCCCAGGATAAGATGTTGACAGCAGCAGAATGAGTGAGACGAGGGAGGAAATGACAGGGAAGATGGGAGAGGCTGAATGAAGAAGATGAGGGAGATAGGGTTAGGATGAGAGAGGATGGTGGGAGGGTTAGGATGGGAGGGGCTGGTGGGAGCGGAGAGAAGGGTGAGATAGGATTAGGATGAGAGAGGCTGATGGTGGGAGGGGAAGGTGGGTGAGAGATAGGATTAGGATGAGAGAGGCTGTATGGTGGGAGGGGAAGGTGGGTGAGAGGTAGGATTAGGATGAGAGAGGCTGTATGGTGGGAGGGAAGGGTGGGTGAGAGATAGGATTAGGATGAGAGAGGCTGTATGGTGGGAGGGAAGGGTGTGGGAGAGATAGGATTAGGATGAGAGAGGCTGTATGGTGGGAGGGAAGGGTGGGAGAGAGATAGGATTAGGAGGGGAGAGAAGGGTGAGATAAGGTTATGATGAGAGAGGCTGTATGGTGAGAGGGGAGGGGAAGGGTAGGGGAGAGAAGGGGGATGATAGGTCGAGGGTGGAAATGTTTTGAGTGAAACGGGAAACTTGAAGAAGAGGAAGGAAGTGAAGTAAGAGGGATACTTGGGAAAGAGTATACGGGATATCGAGGTTTGGGGGCAGACGAGAGTGACGTAGTGGGTGAAATTGTGGGAGGTGGGTGAGAGAGAGAGTATATGTAGGAGTAAGAGGAAGTTGAGCGGTGGGGGGAAGGAATGGAATGGTATCTAATTATCTGACTGAAACGGAGCACAAAGTCATATGAAAGAAGGGAGAGAAAAATGACTAATCAGGTCAAAGGTTAGAAAGAGGAGAATGAGTGAATGAAAGAGGGAGATAAGGTGAATGAAAAACAGCCCAAAATATGATTAGAGAGAGAGAGAGAGAGAGAGAGAGAGAGAGAGAGAGAGAGAGAGAGAGAGAGAGAGAGAGAGAGAGAGACTTACATAGAGCTAGATAGAATTACACACACACACACACACACAGACCCTGCTAGTCAAACAAGGTGGTTTGACCTGAATACTATACCGTTCTATACATGTAAAAACTCACTGTCTTAGAAGGAGAAAAGGAAAGCAGCAGGGTCGACAAGAGAAAGAGAATCCGGAAACAGAGCCGTAATAAAGAAAAGAGAGGAATGGAACCAGAAGGAGAGAGAGAAGATAGAGAAAACAGAGCTGTAATAATAAAGGAAGGAGAAGAATGGAAAGACAGATGAAAGAGAGACGGATGGCATAGATTAAATTGTTGTTGTTGTTGTTGTTGTTGGGTGAAGGTGGTGGTGGTGGTGGTAGTGGTGGTGGTGGTGGTGGTGGTGGTGGGTGCAAGGGGCCAGGGAAAAGGATTAAGCCACAGAGAGAAGAAGGCCGAGAGGAGGACTAGTTTTTGTAGCGTCCATCTGAAAGTGAGGAGAGTGAACAGGAACACGGTGATGGAGTAGGAGGAGTAGGAGGGAAAGGTGGGAAGGTGAAGTGGGAGGAGCTGTACAGGGCAGGAGAGATGAAGTTGGTGGTGGTGGTGGTGGTGGTGGTGGTGAATAAGAAGGTTAGACTGACTGGATGTGTTGAATATTAAGAAAAGGGGATAACGGTGGTGATGATACAAAGGGTAAGAATCAAATACAACGATGGAATAGGAGATGTGATAGGAAGGCACGGTACAGACAGGTTAGAAGGTTAGACTGACTGGATGTGTTGAATATTAAGAAAAGGGGATAACGGTGGTGATGATACAAAGGGTAAGAATCAAATACAACGATGGAATAGGAGATGTGATAGGAAGGCACGGTACAGACAGACTGGAGAGGTAGGAATGCTAGGAACGGAAATAATGACGATGAAGAAAAGGTATAGGTTTTATAAGGAGAAAGAGAATCGGTATTGAAATAGGTGGACAAGAATCAACAAGAAAAAGAATTAGAGGTGGTAAATGGGATAATAACCAGAGAAGAATAAAAGGAGGAAAGGTGAAAAAAAAAAAAATGAATGTGGCAGAAAGGAAAACAGAGAAAACAAAAATGTAGAAAATCTAGGGACAAGGAAGTCTACAGATGCCAGAGACAAGAGGGATATAACCCGAGGAGCGAGACAGTAAAATACCAAGAAAGAATGGGGTAATTATAGGAGAGGGTGGGTCATGAAATAATGGTGGACTGTGGGTTGGTTGTATAGGGGTAGGAGAACGCTTGGAGGCATTCCCGTCCTGACCTTCCCTGCTATGTGGCGACGGGCAGCAGCAGTAGTAGTAGTAGTAGTTAGTATAGTTAGTAGTTGGGAGGTGAAAGAGCCCGTAGTGTTATATGAGGATCAGAGAGTTGGAGGCTACTGATTCCTGTACTGTACACTTGCCACAAAACCACATGCATATACTTAGATAGCCTTCTGTTTGATTGACTTAGTTTGGTGGGATCGGTCGACTTCATTTCGTCTACCCCCTTAAATTTTATGGGGCTCTTGTAGGGTTAGGATTCCTCTAAACAATTCCACGACACACCCAACACCCACACTGAGGGAAGAATGTTTTTCTCACTTAGTAAGGAGAAATCAGCAGTCTTCATTTCGTCAGCCTGGACTCGGGTACTTTAATATGTACTGTGTCTGTATCTTATGGTAATGGAATACGTTTAGTAGAAGAAGAACACAAGGTTAAGAAAGTGCAAAAATGGCATAGGAAAAAGAGGAGGAGAAAACTGGAGAAAGGAGGAAATAGACACGGGTAAGGAAGTGAAGGAATGGCAGAGGAGGAGGAGGAGACTGGAGAAAGGAGGATAATATAGTGAAGGGTAAGGAAGTAAAGGAATGGAGGAGGAGGAGGCGACTGGAGAAAGGAGGATATAGTGAAGGGTAAGGAAGTGAAGGAATGGAGGAGGAGGAGGAGAAGAAGAAGGAGTAGGAGACTGGAGAAAGGAGGATATAGTGAAGGGTAAGGAAGTGAAGGAATGAAGGAGGAGGAGGAGGAGACTGGAGAAAGGATGTGGGGGTGAAGGGGAAGGCGAAGGGTGAGTCTGTGGGCCACGTGACGAGACGAGATGAAGGCGTCGGTGCAGTAGGGTGGAAGGAAAGGGATGTAGACGGTAAGAGAGTGAAGGAAAGGATTGGTTGAGATGGGAGAGAAAGGGAAGGGAGAGATTACCGTGAGAGCAGAGAAGTGAAAAGATGAGAAGGAAAACTGCAGGAAGGAAAGGATATATTTAAAAGTTAAAGGTCAGGAGACGGAAGGGGTCGAGAAGGGAAGGGAAGGGAAGAGAAGGGAAAGGAAAGAGAAGGGACGGAGAGGGAAAGGAATGGATGAGCGTCAATTATTTCAACCAAAAAAATTATCATCTATTTTTCAAGTGAAATATTTGTAATCAGAGAAAGACAACCTGGCACAATGAAGATTCTCTATGATATGATACAATAAATGAAGATAATTATGAAGATACAGAAGTAGGAATGTAATATTATTGAATGATTTCTGCTGCAGCCAACTGTAACGAGAAAAAGATATATTTGTACCGTAATATATACATTGAAGCTGTAAGAGTATTAAATGAAGTATGTACATGTGTGTTCAAGATGCCAGGTTCTACTCTCACCTTTCTCTTACGTCTACTCAGTTAATCAGGCATCAGTCAGTGAATCAGTCAGGTTACGAGTTACTGAGAATTATCCCGTCACTGTGCTAATTGGTTGGTTGGATGGTTGGTTGGATGGAGTTTGTAGCTATATAATTCAAATTAATTTCTAGTTTTGGTTGGGTGGTTAATTGATGGAGTTTGTAGTTATATATATCAAGTTAATTCGTCTTTTTTTGGTTGGGTGGTTAATTGATGCAGTTTGTATTTATATATATCAAGTTAATTCGTCTTTTTTTGGTTGGGTGGTTAATTGATGGAGTTTGTATTTATATATATCAAGTTAATTCGTCTTTTTTGTTTAGATGGTTGATTGATGGAGTTTGTAGCTAAATAGTATACCAGGTTAGTTTGTCTTTTTGGTTGGGTGGTTTGTCGCTATATTCCAAGTTTATTAGTATTGTTGTTCGTTAGTTAAATGGTTGGTTAGAGTTTTTTTTTTTTGTTTGTTAGAGTTTGGTTAGAGTTTTTGTTTGTAATTAGCTTTGATAATAATAGGTGAGTTTGTTTGTTCGTCAGGGTATAATTGTTCTGTGAATCTTGACGACACGGAAGTAATTAAGGGGGTGCGGGAGTAGGGGACAGGCTGGGGGGGGGGGGGGGTGCGGGAGTAGGGGGGCAGGCTTGAGGGGGGGGGGGGTTTGGGGGGTGCGGGAATATGGGGACAGGCTTGGGGGGGAGGGTTTGGGGGGTGCGGGAATAGGGGGACAGGCTTGGGGTGGGTAGAAAGCCTGTTCCCTATTCCCGTACCCCCCTAACCCCCCCCCCAAGCCTGTCCCCCTACTCCCGCACCCCCCAAACCCCCCCCAAGCCTGTCCCCCTATTCCCGCACCCCCTTAATTAAGAGAAACACCATATAGGGGCTTCTTCATTTTCGGAGGCACGTTTTTGTCGAGATATGGAAGGTTACCAATTTCTCCAAAACTCTGCAAGGAAACAGAACATTATGTATTGGTGTAAAAACAAGGTGTCGCAGTTTGTAGGAAAAGATTGCCTTAATTTCGCCGACGAAGTTTTGGCCTCCCTTAATTTAATAGGAGATACGCTTGATGGTAAATTGGAGGGCTAGTGAATCCTCCAGACTATGACACGAAACAACAGATCCCCTATTAGTAACTTTGAGGTCATCTGTTTTCGGCGAAGTTTGGAGGATTTTGTAGCTTTCCAATTTACCAAAAAGAGATTCCCCCCCCCCTTAATAAGAGTATGTATGAGGTTTTGAGTCCCTCCACCTAGTTCCCATTATATTTTCCTTTTGTGTTCTTTGGTGCTGAGCAACAGTATACATTATCCTCCTGGGAAGGTCAGCAAGAAACAGCAGCAGTAGCCAGGATTAGCTTTAACGAGGAGTGCACCTTTCCCAGTACGAGGAAGGCTACGAGATCTATGGGTCCTATATTTTCTCTTGTGCAATTTGATGAGGTCTTAGATCCTGACTTCATTTCCGCTTGCCTCTCATTGAATTTCAAGAATTCCTTGTTCTTCTTAATCTTCGGTCGGAAACACTCTTGCTTCAAACGTGTCCGGGTATAATATGTTCGAGACACCCGAAAACGTGTCCTCATATACTGTACAATATGTTCGAAACATCAATATACATCTTTAGTATAGCCTTTTACTAGATCATCTTAAGAGTTTACAATGCATTATGTTTGTAGTTTAGTCTGATGGTTGGTCTGAAGATTTGTGTTTATTTATTGCTTTACCAAACGGAATTTGCGTAATTTTAAGTTTTCATTCATTTTTGTAAGTTTGTATGTTAGTGAACCAAATATTTCAAAAATTTATCAATGAATTTCGATGAAACTTTGCGGGATGTTTGGGCATGATGAGTCCTAAATGCTAATAAACTTTGATGGTTCCAGGTAAAAGATGAAGTTCAGGAATGGATAGAAATTATTTTGGCAATCATTGCATTTTTAAAGTAAGGAAAGAATGTTGGTGAAATATTGGATTGTTACGTCCGCAGAGTTCATGTTGCTTTTGTGAAGAAGACACCACCTTCCTACAGTCTCTTCCCCTTCTAGATGATTATGTATACCTGAGAGTGGATTCGGGTTTTTGTTTACTTCGTGAGTGTGTAGTTGTGTGTGCAAGTTTGTGAGTTGTTATATACATGGGTGAGCATTTGTGTGTGTGTGTGTGTGTGTGTCTGTGTGTGTGTGTGTGTGTGTGTGTGTGGTTTTGCTGTTTATTTCTTGAATGTGTATCTTATGTATTGTTCAGTGTGTTTATGTATGAGTGTTTTGTGTGTGTGTGTGTGTGTGTAGTGTGTGGTTTTGCTGTTTATTTCTTGAATGTGTATCTTATGTGTTTTTCAGTGTGTTTATTTATGAGTGTTTTGTGTGCCTATGTGTGTCTAGGTGTGACAAATGTTATACTGGTGTGGAATCTGTAGTCTGGTGTTTATTTCCATTCTCCCCAGTTTCTGTTTTCCTCTTCTCTCCTCTCCTGGCCAGTCTCTTCTCGTTCCACAGTTTTCTTCTCTTCTCTCATCTACCTCCTCTTACTTTATCTAATTTTCCATTTATTCATTCCTCTCCCCCTTCTCTTCCTCCGTCCTTTGCCTACCCCTTCCCATTTCTTCCCCTTTCCCTCTCCCTCCCCAATCCCTCTCCTTCCATCTTCCCTCCCCACTCCCTCTCCTTCCATCTTCCCTCCCCACTCCCTCTCCTTCCATCTTCCCTCTTCTCTTCGCCCATCTTTTCCCACTTCTCCCCTTCTCTTTTTTATTTTTCCTCGCATCTCAAATTAGCCTGTCACTCCTAATTATTGATTTGCCCAGGGAAGGATGCTGCATCTTGTATTCTTCAAGATTTTTCCACTTTTTCCACTAATAATATCTGAAAGGGGATATGAATGATAGAGGGATATAAATAGGTGGTGTTGGGTAGATCCGTCTCGAGGGGAGAGTCATTAATTTGAACAACCTATTATTATATCATTTATATTTTTAGGTTTGCTCACACGCACTTCAATGCTTATACATGCACAGTTTCCATCAATAGGTATTAATCACCAACCTTTCTTTGTAAATGTCCTTGAAGAGCGTCAGTTTAAACACACACACACACACACACACACACACACACACATTCATGTACAGTAAGAGTAAAAAATCATGTCAGGAAACTTGATGACAATCCCTGGTGAATAACAAACCTATCTGACCTCTACCTACTGTAAGTGTGTGTAGTTGTGGTTGTTTTTCAGTGTCCTTCGTTGTGTGCACATATATCTCAGATGAACGTCAACACTACTCCTGCCTTATACTCTTCACACACACACACACACACACACACACACACGTTAGCATAGTGTCATTCCATTCACCAACAAACATGCAAATACGCTTCCCTATTCTTGCACAACAACTACCTACCTGCACACACGAATATTCGCTCATTTTATCAGCCTAGATTTTTGGAGGAGAATACACTTTTGATATGAAATAAATGTGTCATGAGGGTCCAGATCCAATGCCTATCCAAGTTAACAATACGAATATCATTGTAGTAGAATGGTGGGGTTATGACCTGGGCACTTGTTTTATTCAGCCTTGCGTTGCGTGGTGCCTGAATGTTTCATACTGCACAATGAGTGGCTAATATATTTATCCAGTCAGTTTGCGTGTAATATAAATTCCGTTGGAGTAGCTTGTTCATTTGCATACCCATCGCTACCCAGGGACGCGTGGCCTTGTTATACTGTAGCATTGTACAGGAGAGTGAGTCCATCTTCCATAAAATGCATTGTTATTTTTAGGACCTGTGACAACAAAACAAAATACAAATGTCCTCCCGTAAAGTTTGAATTTCAATATCCTAGTTGGTATTACTAGTGAGGGTAAGTTGTGACGCGTTCTATAAATCATTAATAGAAAATCTTGGGATTGATATTTTACGGGAATAGAACAGTGGTGTAGTGAAGGTTGTTCTCAGCAGGGGACACCAGATTATCAAGGAATGGACACACAAATGCAATATTTATATAAAGAATCAGTATTTTGCTATTTCGCCTCTTTGTTTATATGTATCTTAGACAACATACATTTAAGATGGATATTATTCCATACCAAAGGAGAGTACTTTTAAAAATTCCAAATATTTTTGTATTTTAGATACAATGATAGTTGGGTACATGTGGGACAAGATTGGCTCTAGGTGGCAGATACCAGGCAACCCCCAACCCCAACCCCGACCCCATTGCTACTCCTATGTAATGGAAGAGTTGTAACATTAGATGGGTAACAGAAGTTTGGAGGCAATTATGCAGAATGTGTTTTTAAAACTCTTACCCTACTTGTCAGAGAAGAGGATCAGTTTTGATTTAGACATATTAATTTCCGTCAACTATAAGGTGTCATAAGAGACAAGGCGGAGATGTACACCCAGGGACAAATATAATGGCGCCCTTTTTGTTTTCACTGTGACCAAGAAGCACACGATACAACTCCAATAACATGACAACCTCATCCCACTGACAGTCATTCTCACTCCCCCTACAGTACTTCCCACGTATATGGTGTGATCATTACTACGTGCTTCGAATATTTAAGTCACTGCGTACATACATAGAGTTCAAGTTGAAGATGGGAAGTTTTGCGACCCCCAGATCCAAAGCGAAAAAACCTGAGTCCGTGAATCAAGTCACTTTCTCCCCGCTGGCCAAGAGGAGAAGAGATCCCCGGCAATGACTCATCCCTGGCAAGAAACCCGAGGGACTTCATTACTGATGATTACCATTCACCAACTGTGCTCTTGGTGATTCACTTCATCTGATGATAGGGCAGTCTGATGGCATGTTCGAAGGGAGGAGTTGTTGTTGATGTAAGGTATGTGGGTGGGTAGGTAGTGTACAGTATGTAGCTGTGGGGTTGAGAGTAGCTGTAGTGTACTTAGTAGGTGTGGGGTGGTGGTGGTGGTGGTGGTGGTTACGTGTTCGAGGAGATGGGTTGTTGTTGATGAAGGGTAGGTGGGTGGGTAGGTACTGTGTGTAGCTGTGGGGTTGAGAGTAGCTGTAGGGTACTTAGTAGGTGTGGGGTGGTGGTGGTGTTGTTGGTGGTTACGTGTGGGGTGGACTGTAAGCTTTGGATGGTGAACAGGTGTGTGTAGGGGGGGGGGGGGGTAGGTAAGGCCGGAGTATTGAGATTATTATAATTATGAAGTGCATGGATTGGTATGGAGTTGGTACTGTATGGTACGACAATTGATGCCAGGGAGATAATGTCAGTTCTGTTGTATGTTGTGCAATGTTACTACAGGCTCACTCCAGTTTTCATCAGCTACACTTAACGCCATCCCTGTTCTCTATACATCTGTGGGTGTATCTCCGAGGTAAAAGTCACCGTCAGACACTCTTATCTACTCGAATCTCAAATTTCTCCCTCAGATTTAGGCCACATATAATAAATAACACAAACTCGGAAGTAAAATAATGTGTGATAAGTCTAAATTTTACAACATCAACAGACACCCAAGTCATGGATCTAAGTTAATATTTTCTGATGCTGGCCACTTCATTCGTCAAGCCAAAGTGTTCCTTGATTACCAGGACACAATAGAAAAAGGTCTCTGTGCCTAAACATCTACGGAACTGATATTTGAAGGTTCTTGGGCAAATTGGAAGTTCCTGATTTGGAGGCTCGTGTTTGTGTCTGACTGAAAAAATCACATCAATAATTATATCAGTTGAAGCCAAGGTCATTCATTTGTTTTGTGGCCCACACGTTGGAGGCATCAGTAGGTAGCTTCCAGTTCGTTAGTTAAATTCTTTGATCTCTCATAAAACAGTCGTGTGAATCAGTCAGCCAGGCCAAGATGGATTTATGTTCATTTTTCTCTTACTTGATTTATGTTGCTATGGTTGCTTTCCCTCTCCAATTATTTTTCTCTAGCTTGTGTGTGTGTGTGTGTGTGTGTGTTTTCCGTCTCCAATGATTTTTCTCTAGCCTGTGTGTGTGTGTGTGTGTGTGTGTGTGTGTGTGTGTGTGTGTGTGTGTGTGTGTGTGTGTGTGTGTGTGTGTGTGTGTGTGTGTGTGTGTGTGTGTGTGTTGTCAGAAGTATTTATTGATGTCAGAGTCATTTTTTGCCTTGCCGGGTCGATACGGCATAACTTTTTTTTATGATCATCTCATCATATATATTTTATTAAGGGGGTATATCGTACATTGTTTATGGTGGTAAATCTGGAGCAACTGATTCCTCCAAACTATTCCATGCAACAGGCCACCATTATATTTGTTAAGCCGGCTCTGTTTTCTGGCATACTTTGGAGGAATCAAGGCGCTCTAATGTACCAAAAGTGTATAACCCTCTTAATTAAAGTGAAAGGTCTCACCTCCATCTACAAAAAACATATTCTGGAATAAAAAATAAATAAATAAATAGATAAATAAGAATATAAAATAAAGAACAAATGTAATAAACAAAAGATAATGTTTAAAGGTACAATTTATAGATAATTATGAAAAAAAAAAAATACATATATATAATAATAAAAAAAAACATCTTGCTGGCCAAACTAGGAAAAGTGCAACTCTTAGTCGGCGCCCTTCAAGCCGGAGAAAGTGATATAGAAGTTGCATCCCAATTATTGTTTAACACCGAGCCAACCCAGGGTCAGGAGTTACGTCTTCTCTCCCACTAACACACACATAAATTATTGTGATCAGAAAGAGGTATATTACTGAGGCTGTGACGTCTGGTGAAGTGTTTGATTGAACCTTACGAGTCCAAACATACATAGATGAGATTCCAAACACAGATAAGAGTCCAAGCTTAGAATAATAGAGTCCAAGCTTAGAATAATAGAGTCCAAGCTTAAAATAATAGAGTCCAAGCATAGATAGAGTCCAAGCATAGATAGTAGTCCAAGCATAGATAGAGTCCAAACATAGATAAAGTCCAAACATAGACAGAGTCCAAATATAGATAAAGTCCAAGCATAGATAGAGTCCAAACATAGATAAAGTCCAAGCATATATAGAGTCCAAATATAGATAAAGTCCAAACATAAATAAAGTCTAAAACATAGATAAAGTCCAAACATAAAGTCCAAGCATAGATAGAGTCCAAACATAGATAAAGTCCAAGCATATATAGAGTCCAAATATAGATAAAGTCCAAACATAAATAAAGTCCAAAACATAGATAGAGTTCACACATAGAGTCCAAACATAGATAGGTAAAGTCCAAACATTTAAAAAGATAAAATATAAATGTAATACACGTTCATATCGAGAGAAGAGACACTCACGCTATACAATGTTGACCAAAAGACCCGAGTCACAACATTGTATATATTATTTTATTGGGGAGAGTCTGATTAATCAATTCAGTTTTCTGATTTTGTTACGAGTAGCAGCAGTACCGTTCTTGAAGTGGTTTTGTATACTGTATAATAGGCATGAACACAGTATTTACATTGAGTTTTATCCCCCCATGCTATTTACACAACCAGTATGATTAAAAATGACGAAGAGACTGAAAGAATAATATAAAAAAAAAAAGAAGACATTGTTCATGATTAAACATGACTAAGAAAAAAAAAATAAAGACATTGTTTATGATCCGGTCTTGCCTACACCTCACCTACACGGGGCTATATATGGGTTAGTGTGTGTACCCTTGTGTAATATAATTTAGAGAAAAGAATTTAACTTGGGTCCCATCTCCTGAGTGGTCATAGTGCAAGATGATTATTTTATGAGCCATGCACGTGATGACGGTGAATTTTACTTACATGCATAAGGTCCAAGGTCCTTTTTTTTTTTTTTTTTTTTTTTTTTTTTTTTTTTTTTTTTTTTTTTAAGATATTGACATGTAACTGCGGTAGCTCTGGGATTTAGTTTATGTGCAGATAATTGCATCTTTCGTTCGTCTGTACTTGGAAGGAAGCCGCAATGGATTACACACGCTGTCGAATACTAAAACACACTCACTCATTCACTCACTCACTCACACACACACAACACAACACAACACACTCACTCACACACACACACACACACATACACACACACACAGGCTCATCACTCAGGCTTAGGACATCTTAATTAATGGTACCGACCGACCAAGAACAGCAAGTATCATTAATTGTGAAGTGAGTTTAATAAGATGAACGTCACTAACCTGAGAGTTTTATGGGTGTTTAGAAAGACGACTGATAAATATAAAATAGTGTACTACAAAAACAAGTCCCACATTCATATATTATTTGGTTTGTCTGTTTCCTAGGGTTATTTGTAAACATCATTAGCGCTAAAATAATCATAACAACAGCAAATATCTATCTCCCTTTCAGAGTTAGGTTAGGTTAGGTGAGGTGAGGTGAGGTTAGGTTAGGTTAGGTTAGGTTAGGTTAGGTTAAGTTAGGTTAGGTTAGGTGAGGTGGAATGAGGGTGGATATAATAGCAGAATTCTCATATCGTAACACTTTCAAACTCATGCAAGGAATAATATACGGAGGTGCAAGTTTTCTTTCTCCATCGTCCATCCTCAGTTCATACATCTTGGTTTGACCTGAGGACGGAATAAACGTCAGTGTGACAGCCGCTGTAGTGACTCTCTTCCACGAGTGAATGCAAAAGAGTGAGCGAGAGAGTATTTGCAAAAAGATAAGTTAGTTAGTGGTTGTTTAGTGAGCTAATAGATTAGTTAGTGGTTATTTAGTGAGGAAATAAGTTGGTGGTTATTTAGTGAGGAAATAAGTTGGTGGTTATTTAGTGAGGAAATAAGTTGGTGGTTATTTACTGAGCTGATGAATTAATTTGTTGGTTGGTTGGTTAGTTAGTTAGGTTGACCAATTATTACTCTTTCAACTATATGACATCAGCAGAGAGATGGGAATTTGACTGTAGACGAGAGATACTGCGACCCCTCACCATTACAGAGGGAAGGAAGTAATGACGCAGGGAGGGAATAAGGGAAGGAATGAATGAGAGAGAATGGGAGGCAGGGAGGGAGGAAGAAGGTTCAGAGAAGGTAACACACACACACACACACACCAAGAGGGAGGGAGGAAGAAGGTTCAGAGAAGGTAACACACACACACACACACACACACCAAGAGGGAGGTAGGAAGAAAGTTCAGAGAAGGTAACACACACACACACACACACACACATACACACACACCAAGAGGGAGGTAGGAAGAAGATTCAGAGAAGGTAACACACACACACACACACACACACACCAAGAGGGAGGGAGGAAGAAGGTTCAGAGAAGGTAACACACACACACACACACACACACACACACACACCAAAGGGGGAGGGAGGAAGAAGATTCAGAGAAGGTAACACACACACACACACACACACACACACCAAAGGGGGAGGGAGGAAGAAGATTCAGAGAAGGTAACACACACACACACACACACACACCAAGAGGGAGGGAGGAAGAAGGTTCAGAGAAGGTAACACACACACACACACACACACACACACACACCAAAGGGGGAGGGAGGAAGAAGATTCAGAGAAGGTAACACACACACACACACACACACACACACACACACACACACCAAAGGGGGAGGGAGGAAGAAGATTCAGAGAAGGTAACACACACACACACACACACACACCAAGGGGGGAAAGTATGCAGTGAAGGATAACCAGAGGAGGAGGGTTGGATGGATAGAGTTGGTACCAGGAAAACACATCACGATAAGAACGGATTAGTGACAACATCCATCTTCGTCCTAGCTTCCTTTATACATTGGGGTGACGCAGACGAGAGAGGATTGCAAAAACTCTCGTCTTCTTTAAGGGGGTGCCGGAGTAGGGGACAGATTTGGGGGGGAGGGAGGGGGGTGCGGGAATAGGGGGACAGGCTTGGGGTGGGCAGAAAGCGTGTCCCCTATTCACGCAACCCCCTAACCCCCCCCTCCCCCAAGCCTGTCCCCCCTACTCCCGCAACCCCCTAAACCCCCCCCCCTAAGCCTGTCGCCCTACTCCCGCACCCCCCCCCCCCAAACCCCCCCCCCCCCAAGCCTGTCCCCTTATTCCCGCACCCCCTTAAGGTATTATAATATGTATACAAGTTTGGTACAGTTGCATCCAAAAATTTCGAGACATTACCTGCTAGAGTCTAACAGGTATAGAAAAAAAAAAAAAAAAAGAAAGAAAGAAAAGAAAAAAAAAAAAAAAAAAGTAGTGTCTCGAAATTTTTGGAGGCAACTGTACATTACTGCGTCTTCTTGATTCCTCCAGAGCATTCCAGGACACACAACCACATGAACAAACAATACTAGTGGCTTGTTGCTTGGAATACTTTGGAGGAATCAGTTGCTACGGATTGACCAACACTGTATATTTTTTTTTTTTTCTCCCTTAATTAAAACTCTTATTCCCATGCACTCCCTTCACCCACTCCCTCAGCTACTCTCTCTTCCATTCTCCCCTTCACTCTTACATCTTCTTCACCCCACTCTTTTCACCCACTCCCTCAGCTACTCTCTCTTCCATTCTCCCCTTCACTCTTACATCTTCTTCAACCCACTCTCTTCACCCACTCCCTCAGCTACTCTCTCTTCCATTCTCCCCTTCACTCTTACATCTTCTCCAACCCACTCTCTTCACCCACTCCCTCAGCTACTCTCTCTTCCATTCTCCCCTTCACTCTTACATCTTCTTCAACCCACTCTGCAGCGCTATATGACCTAGTTGTTGCGGCGCTTAATATCAGTCAATCACCCACTCTGCAGCCCCCGTGGTTCCTGGTTGTGGCATTATTTAAGGGGGTGCGGGAATAGGGGGACAGGCTTGGGGGCAGATTAGGGTGGTGCGGGAGTAGGGGGACAGGCTAGGCTTGGGGGGCAGATTAGGGGGGTGCAGGAATAGGGGACAGGCTTTCTACCCCCCCCCCCCAAGCCTGTCCCCCTATTCCCGCACCCCCCCCCCCAAGCCTGTCCCCCTATTCCCGCACCCCCCCCCCCCCAAGCCTGTCCCCTACTCCCGCACCCCCCTTAAACAGACATTTATGTAAAGTACTTGTTATCTATTTTGGGTTCACTGGATGAGACCAAGGCCTCGAGGACCCATTTGTGGTGGCTCGGTCTTGTTCCCTGGCAAACACTAACGATGGTATTAGTAAACTTATTATTCTTCGATGAAAAGTTCTCTTCGTCGCTAAGTTTCGTATTGCAACATAATAGAAATTGGGAGACGACGACCATTTCACTCGAAGAAAAAAAAAGTTTAATATTACCACACTAAGAGTTCTTACCTGAAGATAAACGCCATATGAAGTGAAGTTTTTATAAATATCTTTTCGCCATTGCTTCTCCAGGTCAAGATCCTGAAGAAGCAATAGTAAAACGCTGTCAGTCAAGGGTCCTGTTTATTCTAAATGTAACCTCTATTGAATTTTACTTTACAAAGTATTATGACAATATGCTAAGCAAGCCTGCATTGGTATCGGAACGTTTTATAAAAGTATGATATATATATATATATATATATATATATATATATATATATATATATATATATATATATATATATATATATATATATATATATATATATATATATATATATATATATATATATATATATATATTTATTATATATATATATATATATATATATATATTCTTAAAAAAAAAGATGCAGGAAAATTGCCATGAGTGTCTTGGGTTACACGTCACATAAATTCATTAATAAAGTGTTCTGTGTCTATTTAACCCACTTATACTCATACATAGTCGGCTTACATGTGCGTTGTCTTCAACTTGTCTTGCTTAATAGATAAGAAACCTTAAGATCCCACACAGACTAATGTGATCCAACATCATGAAATTAGTTTTTTTTTCAATCAATCATCAAAAGACTCAGACAGCTAAAAGGGTGTTTGTAGATCGCAAATCTGTGCCAAGTCTGATCATCCCAGTCCCCAACAAGATCCTCAACTAAGTAAAGGACACATTTGCGTGTGGAAATAAATTACCATGAATGTCCACACTAGGGATCGAACCAGGATACTCGCATTGCAAGACCCAAGCGGTAACCACAGCGCCTGGGTCTCGCATTGCGAGTATCCTGGTTCGATCCCCAGTGTGGACATTCATAGAAAAAGATCCTCGAAACATATAAACGTCTACGGGCACTGCATACCATGATATACTCTCATACTTGACAACTACAGTAGGTAGACGTGTGCTCTCATACTTGTCTTGCCTGCACTCTGCTGACCGCCTCATAAATCTAATATCATATTCCTTAGCGCATATCTTATTTGTCCACAAAGTTTCGTGATAATCAATTCATAAATTTTAGAGATAATCAATCGGAGGTGAAATCATGACCTCTCTAATTTCGTTGGGGGCAGTAATTACAGTGCTCCGACATTATGGCATGACGCACATATAAGTTGACCGTACACCAGAGGGTCAACACAGTGGCTCGTCTATACGGCATCAAGGAAAGGTTGGCGGCAATGTGTTGGAAAGTTAGCAGTTGGTTGAAAAGTTGAGAGTTGAATGAATCGCCAATAATTGGCTGGAACGTGTGGTAACAATTGGTTATGTGCTACCTGACAGACCTTACACCAGACACCACAACTCCTGTCCCGGTGAAGAAGATAACTTGCTGTATCGTGGACAGTATATGCTGATTCCAAGGATATATTTACCATTGAGGAGTGGTGGCGCATGCATGGGCTGTGTTGTGTACGGATTGGATGTTGTCGATTTCTCCCAACTATGTCAGGAAACTCGTCTTCGGTATACCTGGGTGTTTTGTGTCTTAGTGTGGAGAAGTCAGTAGCCTCCTTTTCGCCAATAGGAAAAGAGTGGGGCACTGGGAAAAGCTGTAGTGGTGAAGGGAGACGCTGCATAGGTGTTAAAGGAAGATAGTCTGGTGATGCGGAGTTATAGTGGTGAAGGGAGAGGTTGCATGGGTGTTGAAGGAAGCTATTTTGGTGATGCGGAGTTATAGTGGTGTAGGGAGAGGCTGCATGGGTGTTAAAGGAAGATAGTCTGGTGATGTGGACAATATTTTGGGATGATTGAATAGGATATAGAATTTTAAGATGAGATAATTTTTCGGAGTTGTTGATGAAGTTATGGATTAGATGGGATGGAGGAAGAGTCAGTGTGATTGAGGAAGAGGTAATACTGTTTGGAAAGACACATTATATAGCTTTTGATGAAACCTTTTTGACTTCGAGAAAAATTTGTGGCAGTCTAGGAGTTTTTAAGGTTGAGAAACAGATTTTGAGAAAGAGGAGATTGTGTGTGTGTGTGTGTGTGTGTGTGTGTGTGTGTTGTTCTCTCCTCGGGTGCAGTTTGGTGCTATAGTATCTGACCATCTTAGTGTGATTTAAGCTACAAGCATTATCTGAGTGGCATTATAATGAAGGTAATATTGATGCCAGTTTTCAGGTTCTCTTTCATTATGTATCTACTTATGTATATTATCTTCCCCAATCCCAAGCATTAGTTATACCTCTTATCTCTGATGTAGAGTTTAACGCAGTATCAGCTTAGTAATAGTATTCATTTAGGCTTTATCATATAATTTCTTTATCTCCGTTGTTGTATTTTTCTTTCTCCTCTTCCTTACTGACTTTCCTTTCTTGTGTTTCGTCGTGTTTTCCGTTATTTAATCTTTCTTATATTTTTGTCATTCTTTAATTTAGCTTACTTCATCTCATTTTCTTTCTAGTGTTTTGTCCTGATGTCTTCGCCTTCCTTCTCTTTGTTAAAATTTAGGCACTCTGTACTGCATCTTACTTCATCTCACGTTTCTCTGTTTCTATCAGGATGTAAATATCATATGCACATTTTCTTCTGAATATTCCTATCAGTCCGTCTACATGTTATCAGTGTGACAGCCACTTGGGGAGGCCTTCACACAACATCCCCCTTTACGTCACGACCCACTGCTGCACCCACTCCTTCACACACTCCTCCTAAAAACTCTTTCATCCAAACCTTTTCCCACTCTTTCACACCCCTTTCCCTCACTCCTTTTCTCATTCCTTCCCCCACTCTTTCACACTCCCACTAACAAACACTTCCCCCACTCCTTCCCCCACTCTTTCACAGTCCTACTAAAAAAAAAAACACCTCCCCCTCTCCTTCCCCCACTCTTTTACACCCCTGTTAAAGAAACTTTCCTTCACTCATTTCCTGGCTCTTTCTCACCCCCACTTAAAAAAAAAAAAAAAAAAAAAAAATCACTCACTGTTTCAAAACTTTTTTTATTTATCTACCCACTAACCTCCTACTTCACCCTCTGCTTCCCCAGTTCTTTGACACACCCAGTAAAACCCTCCATGCAGTAGCCACCTGCCTACTTGTCCCCTGCCTGCCTATCTTCCGTCCTTCCTCTTACTCCCTTCCGTTTTACTATCCTTCCTTTCTTCTCAAACATGAATGAATGCACTTGATCAATTTTTCACTGACTCCAGCCTTTCCATCACCGTGTCCATTCCACCTATATATTACCATTTACTTTTCCCTACTCACGCCATCTATCTTCATCTCCTCCTCGTTAGGGCACTACAAATGTTTATGTTGTTCCTACACAGGCTTGGTCGATGAACTTTATAGTGACCTGTGTACAGTCAGCGGCAAAAGTCGTGTCGCCTCACTCAGCTGACAACATAAAGGATAATCATGGAACCAACACTTTCACCAACACAGAATTACAATATCCACGGAGCAAATTAGTAAACTACTCGGATTTTTCATTTTACGAGCCTGAGACTCTTATATTTCCATACTGTACTTCACGACTTGGCAGATGTGGCCACACGACATTTGCCGCCGACTGTACATAATTTTGTGCTGGAACAGACTCTAAGTATTCCCCCAAATCATTGTTCATCTTCCTTTTAATAAACAAAATGTATACGAGCATATATATATATACAGTATATGTATATGTACGGTATATAATGTACATATACATATATATAAATAATGCGAGTGTGTGTGTGTGTGTGTGTGTGTGTGTGTGTGTGTGTGTGTGTGTGTGTGTGTGTGTGTGTATGTGTGTGTGTGTGTGTGTGTGCGTGTGTGTGTGTGTGTGTGTGTGTGTGTGTGTGTGTGTGTGTGTGTGTGTGCGCGTGTGTGTGTGTGTGTGTGTGTTTGTGTGTGTGTGTGTGTGTGTGTGTGTGTGTGTGTACCAGAACAATTCAGCCGTGACAAATATCGTGACTTGGATCCACCTCCCCTTACCCTTCCTCACCCTCCAGCCTTCAACAACAAGTGAGTCAATTCTCTTGTAATAATTTGGATGGGTCATGTGTTGGTTGGTGAGTCTGGAGGGGAGGAAGGTTTAGGGGTTGAGTGTTGAGGCAGTGTCACCATATTTGTGGAAGAATGGATTGTATTGGTGAGATTTTCTTTCATTTTCTCATAATTTCTTCTTTTACTCGCTCTCTTAATATCATCTTTTCCAAGCAGGGGTTTCCTTAATTAAGTTGCATCAACTCGTTTAGTGTTAGTCATAGCAATGGTGTTTGTGCATTAGTGTTGAAACGGCTGGATGCAAGGTTTGTTTTGTTAGTCTTTATTTACTTGTTATCAAACCATCTTTTCTTGTTATCAAACCATCTTGTATTGTTATCAAACCATCTTGTATTGTTACCTAACCATCTTGTCTTGTTCACTAACCATCTTGTATTGTTATCAAACCATCTTGTATTGTTACCTAACCATCTTGTCTTGTTCACTAACCATCTTGTATTGTTACCTAACCATCTTGTATTGTTATCAAACCATCTTGTATTATCAAACCATCTTGTATTGTTATCAAACCATCTTGTCTTGTTACCTAACCATCTTGTATTGTTATCTAACCATCTTGTATTGTTACCTAACCATCTTGTCTTGTTACCTAACCATCTTGTATTGTTACCTAACCATCTTGTATTGTTACCTAACCATCTTGTATTGTTACCTAACCATCTTGTATTGTTATCAAACCATCTTGTCTTGTTCACTAACCATCTTGTCTTGTTCACTAACCATCTTGTATTGTTACCTAACCATCTTGTATTGTTACCTAACCATCTTGTATTGTTACCTAACCATCTTGTATTGTTACCTAACCATCTTGTATTGTTATCAAACCATCTTGTATTGTTACCTAACCATCTTGTATTGTTACCTAACCATCTTGTATTGTTACCTAACCATCTTGTATTGTTACCTAACCATCTTGTATTGTTACCTAACCATCTTGTATTGTTACCTAACCATCTTGTATTACTTGTAGAGGGGATGAATTCTACCGAGTTAAGCCATACAGGCAATGTACAGTTGGACACAGGAATTCGTGGTAGAGCTCCAGGTGGAAGATGTTTGTCCCTCTCCAGTAACCAGTGACTATTGTCCGGTATTTGCTTATCGTCACCATCCCACATCATAGTTTCCTTCCCTGGTATATCTTATTGGTCGCAAAGAAATTTTATACTGCGAGGAGTTGAGCATATTGCATCTAGACTGTACCACGAATTATTGTGTCCAACTGTACTCCTACTCAAGTTGGCCTGTTAAGGAACATGTAATTACTTTGTTCTCTTCTTTCGTCACACTTCTTTTTTTCTGTTATTTCCTCTGGATTGAGATGTCTTTATTGCCTGTGTATCTTTGTACCGTCATATAACTGAAAATTTCTCGACCTTCCTTCCCAGTTTGGTTGTAGCTCTTCTCAGATGCATCACAAGGCCAGGTTGAAATAGGAAACAGAGAAACAAGGACTGGTTTTTATATGCACTTTATCGAAAATATTTGCTGAAAATGGTGGTGTGGTATAGAGGAGTGAGGAATTGCAAGCGAGGAGCAGCGAGGGAGCAAGGTGGAGTCCAGCAGAACATACAAAAGAACGTTCATACAATTCGCATGAACGTTCTCCTCACCTACGTTTGTTTAACATTTCCTGGAGTTCTGTCTAGCACAAATGTGAACCAGCACTGCTTGAGAGAACTTCAGGGAAACATACATGCTTTTCCATCTTAGGGGAATTATAGAGATATCGGAAGGGATCGGAGTGTGGATAGCGAGTCTCTGCACACGAAGTCACAGAGAAGTTAAGGAGGTACTACAGTGTTGGTAAATCCGGAGTAACTGATTCCTCCAAACTATTCCAAGCTACAGGCTAGCTAGAATTGTTATGTTCGTCGGGTCCTGTTTACTCTCACACTTTGGAGGAATCAAGACACTCTAATATGCACCAAGAGTATGTTACCCCCTGAATACGCTGAAGAACCTTATTGGAACCTGCGATTGGCCCCTCCACGTGCCCGCTCCGCCTCGGCAAAGCGGATCTGCTCAATGGCATGGGCGGGGAGAGGGTGGGGGGTGGGGATCAGAGGTGACTCAGCGCGGTATCCGTTCTCGTCAGCCGTAAAGCGAACTTCCATAATAGTCCCATCGTCCAGAGGAAACCTGAGCAAGAGAACCGTAATGAATGTGTGTGTGATATACTGTTATTATGTTGTGGGTTGTATGAGTAATGTGGTGTGGGTTGTATGAGCGAGAGGATGTGGGTTGTATGAGTAAGAAGGTGTAGGGTGTGGGGTGTGGGTTTTATGAGCGAGAGGATGTGGGTTGTATGAGTAAGAAGGTGTAGGGTGTGGGTTGTATGAGCAAGAGGATGTGGGTTGTATGAGTAAGAGGGTGTAGGGTGTGGGTTGTATGAGCAAGAGGATGTGGGTTGTATGAGTAAGAGGGTGTAGGGTGTGGGTTGTATGAGTAAGAGGATGTGGGTTGTATGAGTAAGAGGGTTTAGGGTGTGGGTTGTATGAGCAAGAGGATGTGGGTTGTATGAGTAAGAAGGTGTAGGGTGTGGGGTATGGGTTGTATGAGTGAGGTGGTGTTTGTTGTGTGAGTAAGAGGGCGTGGGTTGTATGAGTGAGATGGTGTAGGTTGTATGAGCGAGATGGTGTGTGTTATATGAATTAATGAGGTGGACACTGTGAGTTGTATGAGTGGAGTGGTGTGGGTTGTATGAGTAAGAGGGTGTGGGTTGTATGAGTGAGATGGTGTATGTTGTATGAGTAAGAGAGTGTGTGTTGTATGAGCGAGAGGGTGTGGGTTGTTTGAGTGAGGTGGTGGGGGTAGTGTAAGTAAGTGGGTGTGGGTAGCGTCGTCTATATATGGAGAGAAACATCAATGCCAATATGAAAAATGTTGACAGGACGAAAAATGACCAACAATAAAAATTTCTACTCCATGTGCCTTTCTCCCTGTAGGCATATTTAGTCATGACAAAATATATTGGTACAGTATAATATTATTGTTGTTCCATAAGTATGGGAAAGATAATTATTGTACTGTTACAATTTTCAGTTAAGTCAAGGAGGGGATTCTCAGGTTGGTGAATTGGATGGTCTTTGATTCCTCCAAGTTGTGCCAGGAAACAAACGCCATCAATGGTGTTCCGTGGCATAGTTTGGAGGAATCAGAGACTTTCTAATCACCAACAAAAGAATCTCCCCTTAACAATTGCACGATAACTGTGGGCATAGTCCTACCTCAGATAAGACTTGTCAAGTACTAGTAGAAGTCAGTCTAAAATACTAACCTGAATGTTCCTTCCATATTGCTCTGGCCTTTTGACCCTGGCCGCCCCACCACGTTGGTAGAGATGCCGTTCTCAGTCTCAAACCCGTAATTGAAGTTGCCATCACCACGATCATCTCGGTTGTCGCTAAGGATGGAGTAGAAGCGAGGTGAAGCTCGGGACTCGATGGGGCGAAACTGAGGAGAGGCCAGAGCCACGGCGGCCAGGCAGGCGAGTACCACCTGACGAGACAGATGTTAAAATATCAACACCACAACTTGTACACAGCTCCTACATAACACATTACAATCAAATGTTACTTTACAAAGTAACTAGAACTAACACACCACAGCTTCATTCCACGTATCATAAACAAGTCATACCTTCACATAGCATCAAGGTGTACTAGATTCAGCTGTGGACGGCTGTATAATTATGATTATTTTTGCTTGAGTGGTGTTGTTTATTTGAATCTTGAATTTGTCTACTCTTACCTTTACCCTGATATACCGTATATATATATTATATTATATTTAGGTTAGCAGCACAACACAATATAATCAAATGTTTACGGCCTACTGTGGTTCGCTTTGGATCTATACTTACGAATTTCATGTTGTCTGCTTGAGAGAGGTGGAGGCTGTGGTAGTGAGCTGAGCCAGTGCCTGCCTTATATATCCCACCCAGCCGCCTGTAACATAGAGTCCAGCTCACCTCCGACTCCCTCCTTACGGACAAACCCTCTCAAGGACGCCCCTGGCATTCCTGAAGCTGCTGGGCGGGTTACAGGTGCAGCAGGAGTTGAAGGAAGGAGGAGGGAAGATGTGTCCTGGAACTACACATACTTTTTGACCTTTGGACCGTAACAAGTGTAAGGAGTTGCAGTCGCAGCGGCCGCAAAAACTGAAGAAGTCACAGGCATCATGGAGCAACTCGGTACATTTGTGTGTGTGTCACAAAAACAGGGCTTGAAGGAGAGAAATGTTGCCTTGGAACCTCACAATATTATAATAGACCTTTGGAACGTGTGAATCGAAGGTAATATCATCTATAGTTAAAGAGAGAAGGAAAGTTTCAGAATATAAGAATTAGAAGGAAGATGTCAATACCAGAATGCGAAGGGAGTAAGTAAGATGCATCATGTGTCCTGGAAGTCCTCGACATACTTGTGACTTTATGAATGTGAGGGCAGGAAGCCAGGGCGAGCAAGAGCACCCGCTATAACTACTGCAAGTCTCATTCCAAGATACAGAATACCTCACCATTATATAGTTCAGAGATCACGGTCTGAAAAAGAGTGAAAGGATATTTAGTATTGTTATAGAAAAAGTAACGAGAGAAAGAAATAGATATTATATTACAGGTGTTTATAACTGTTATTTTATCATTATTAAAGTATTGTTATTCATATATTAATTATATGATAAAAATATTCTTAGTATTGGTATTATTATTATTATTATTATTATTATTATTATTGTTTTTGTTATTGTTATGGTTATAATTTTTATCATTTTCTGAAGTACAGGTTGTCAGACTAGAAATAATAAAGTTGTGTATGTCTAAAACGTTTTCTACCAAAATCTCTAATTTAGGTGATTTATGAGTGTATGTCCTGTACTTGGACAGACGCTCAGCAAAGGATGAAGTATGCTAATTTATACTGCTGGTCTTTTTTTTTTTTTTTTTATCATACGCATTGATTATAAAACTGGTTTGAATAAGAGTGACTAAAATATTTTTATATCTCTTATGGCACACGTTTAACTCCTCTGTAAACATTGTAGATTTTTTTTTTCTTTTTCAGATAATAAGAGTTATCTGAAATTAATGTGTACCTTTTTATCAAAGAAAAAGGCTGTGTAAAAATTAAACATTTTTCCTTAATGTCTCACAATATTGCATGCACACATGATCAGTTAACCCTATCAAACTAACCACATAAATACTCCTTTCACGAAACTTTCATTATCTTCTGAATCCTTAAGGGGAGAGTATACTTTTGATAGATTGGAACACCTTGAATCCCCCAAAGTATGCCAGGAAACAGACCAACATGAAGAAAAATAATGGTATCCTGTTGCCTGGAATAGTTTGGAGGAATCATTATCTCCAAAAATGTCAGAACTATACCCTCCCCTTAATTACAAAACGAAGCAATACGTGAGGTGGAGCATGTATAATATATGGAAGAGTTTTGATGCAGTATCCTTATTAGATGGAACAGCTTCCCAAGTGGGGTATATTTCTTCCATCCACAGAACACATACAATGCTCGCTTCCCAAATGGTCTTTATTTATTTCTTCCATTGACAACAGCTGGCAGTTTGTTCATGTATTCTATGACTAATATCAGAGGATTGTTGTTCTTGTTTCAGGGAAGTACCAGTGCCGTCCAACGATAGATACGAATTATAATTATACGAATTATACGATAACTATATGAATTAAGCCTCAAAAAACAACTTATTTCCTATATGGAATACATGGACTTATGCCAGACAACTTTATATTGCACGAGAAAAAAAATAAATTATAATAGTGTTAATTAGAAATAAACAACATATTAATTACACTTGTCCATCCGGATACTGAGACGAAATAATAATATGCTATGGATAGATATTATCGTTAGCGTCTGCACATGTCACCAAAACATTTGCTTCTCGTGGAGAGAGTGTTGTAAATAATAATCCTTGGTGAAGGTTCCTGAGAGCTTGCATGAGTGAGTTTAAAAGGAAAGTTGATTCATGTTTGTTTTACCAGGATTTTACTTGTGCTGTCACCAGGAATATCTCTGCCTCATTCGCGAGTGTTTAATTAAGGGAAGTAACCTGCTGTGAGAAAGTCGGGGGCTCTGATTCCTCCAAGGTATCTCAAGCAACAGATCCCTCCTCATAAGACTGTAGAGACGGAGGGCTATGTGTGCTCCAATTGTCCCCACAACAGTTACTGCCCTTAAAATAGATGATACAAGCGTTGCCCTGAAGTTGTGGAAACGTTTTTAGATTTATCTATACATGCATAAAAAGTAGGTATGAGTCATTGAAGTGCAGGAGTTGGACCATGTATTTATTTCTCTTGTTTATTTATGTTATTGTCACTCAAAATAATGACGTAACGAGAAAAAATCACAGACAGAATAAATGGGTGGGCTACTGATTTCTCCAAACTATGCCAGGAAACAGACGACCTTAATGATACTAAAAGGGGATCTGTTTCCTGGCCTAGCTTGGAGGAATCAGAGGTCTTCCGAGTCACCAACAAGAGAATCTCCCCTTAAACTTTCCTTAGCAAACAAAACAAACCCAAACGAATCATTATGTTCTCTATGAAGGTAAACTATAACTTTCGGTACATTAGAGCGCCTTGATTCCTCCAGAGCATGCCAGGAAACAGGACCAGATTAATAAAAATGATGGTGTCCTGTTGCTTGGAATAGTTTGGAGGAATCACAACGAAAGCCAAAGCAAATTTAACTCAATAAACGGTGGACGAAGGACGGTGGAAATAGCTAGTGGTGTGAGTGACCCAGAAGCCTGCATGAAGAAGGGATAAACAACATCTCTTTTGTCAGTTGGAGGGCTGCCGAATCCTCCAAACTATGTCAAGAAACAGATCCCCTATTTGTAACATAGAGGAGTTTTGTTACCTGAGATAGTTTGGGGGAATCAGTAGCCATCCAGTATACCAAAAAGAGGTCCATGGTTCTCTCTCACCTTAATTAATCAATATTACTCTACGAAGAGGTTCATTAAGAGGATAGTAAGGTGCTGGTAAATCTGTAGCAACTGATTACTCCAAACTATTCCAAGCAACCGGTCATCATTAGTTTTGTTCATCTGCTCCTGTTTCCTGGCATACTTTGGAAGAATCAAGGGACTCTAATGTACCAAAAGTTAGTCTCCTATCCCCTTAAAGATTATTCAACCAGGAGTGACGGGCCTAAATCTTAGTCCTTAGTTAATGACAGTATTTATGTTCATGTTTACCTGCTCCCACATTTAATTATCTTTTCACTTGATAATTAATTTTTTGGGAGGTTCAAGTCAGCATCTGAGTTCAGAAATTATTGTCTAAACTATATATCTCATTGTTCACAACGAGGGTGAAATATTTGTATAATAATATTAATTGCATGTACACCAGGACCTTTAGGGAAAGATACTTTCTGCTTAGAGTTACTGAGATTTGCTATATCTGAACGCACCCTCTTGTTTATCTGTGCACTTAATATATTGTGGGAGTTCCCTTGAATGTTCCATTATGATGTGGTTATGTTGACTGTACAGAGGATAATGAAGTTGTTGTTGTTGTTGTTGTTGAAGTTCCTCAAGCTGTTGTTGTTGTTGAAGTTCCTCAAGCTGTCTGACCGAGCAGCCCCAAGCTCATGAGGAATGTCATAGCTTGAACCGGGCTTTCCCACAGTGCCCTCAGTGAGTGTATGTTGTGTTGTTGGCGAGTTTCGTTGTGTATATTGCAGTCTTCCATAATGTGTTTAATAGAATGGGGTGCTGTGTTGCATCCCGAACAGGCATCCACAATGGCTTCATCCAGCTTCTTCTGATATGTCAGAAGGGCCGGGTGGTGGCCACACCGTAGCCTGGCCAGGTGGACTCTGTCCTAACGGGGAAGGGAGGATTCAGATGGGTGGATGTCAGGAGGTCGTGCATGCAGCTGGGTGTTGTTTTTGAGTGTTTAGATGGACTGATGAGTTATTTGAGTATCGATGTGTTTCTGCAGACTGGTATGGGGTGGACAGGGTGTAAGAGATGATACATTTGTGTATGATATCGTGTACTGGGTGTTGTTTTGATGTTCCTTGGCATCTCTGGGTGTTTTGCCATAGAGTGTAGTGGGTGGTGTGGGTTTCTGGAGGCTGCAGCAAGTGTTTGTGTGCCTCTCATGTCAAGGTAGTCCTTGATCTTGAGGATTTTGGTTTCGTGGTGAAGGTGGTCTGTAGGTGTGGTGGCTGTGCAGATTGTGATTATCTTTAGGGCTCTATTCTGTATGGTCTGAAGGGTGTTGAGATGAGTCTCAGTGAGGTTTGTGGCCCAGGCAGGGCTTGCATAGTCCATCACTGATCGGATATATTGTTGTGGTTGTGCTTTGTTTGTTGTGTCCAAATGTTGTGTCGGCAAGTGATCTGAGAGCTTTAAGTCTTTGCATGGATTTGTTTTTTTATTATTGTGATATGTTGTTTGAATGTCATAGATGTGTTGTATGTTATGCCAAGTATTTGTGTGTGTGTGTGTGTGTGTGTGTGTGTGTGTGTGTGTGTGTGTGTGTGTGTGTGTGTGTGTGTGTGTGTGTGTGTGTGTGTGTGTGTGTGTGTGATATAAGTGTGTTGTTTATGGTGAGGTGTGGTGTGTAGCGGTGTTCAGCGTTGCAGTTGGTGAGAAGGGAGACAATTGACTTGGTGGGCACTATTTCAAGTCTGTTTGTGGTGAACCAGGCATTAAGTGTGTTGAGGTAGGGTTGGAGGATGTGAGTGGCTGTGTCTGCATTTCTGTGTGTACATGTGAGTGTTATGTCGTCTGCGTAGGAAGCTACTTGTATTTGTGGTGTCTGGGGGGTTGGTAGGTCATGCATGTATAAATTGAAAAGGCTGGGTGACAGTACAGAGCCTTGGGGGATACAGTTGGTGAAACTTTTAATGTTTGATGACTGACCAGCAAGAGTAACATAGGCTACTCTTACTCCCAAAAAGTTGGCTAGCCATCTCTTGTGTTTTTGTGCATGTTCGTGTTGTATATATTGTTTGTGAGGTTGTGGCGGGGATGGCATCGAATTCTTTACTGATGTCTAATGTGGCGAGGAGTGTTCTGTGTGGGGGTCTATCTGAGTTGATGGCATCGTAGATTCTTTGTGTGATGTCAGTGAGAAGTGTGTTCGTTGAGTGTAGTGGTGTAAAACCGTATTGTGTGAAGCAAGACAAATGGTGATTAGACTAATGATGAGGCGTTCAGTAACTGTGGAAGGGGTGCAAAGGAGAGTGATGGGACGGTGAGAAGAGGGTAGTGTGGGGTCTTTGTTAGTTTTTGAGATAGTGATGATGTTTCCGTGTTTCCAGACGTTGGATATTGTCTTGTGTGAGTAGCTGTAGTTTGCTATATTAGTAAGTGTTTGTATGCCTTGTGGTCCTAGGTGTTTAAGGGGGTAATTCTTTTTTGGTGCTTTGGAGTGCCTTGATTCCTCCAAAATATGCCAGGAAACAGGACCAGAAGAGCAAAAATAATAGTGTTCTGTTGCTTGGAATAGTTTGGAGGATTCAGTTGCTCCAGATTTACCAACACAGAACTTCCCCCTTAAGGTAAATGTTACTAATGCTGTCAGGGCCACAGGCAGGTGAGTGTTTGAGGTTGTGGATGATGTGATTTGTCTGATGATTTGTGAATGGTGTATAGTCTGAGTCAGGGGGGAAATGTCTCTTACGTCTGATAACTCGTCGGTCTTCAGGGTGAGGGTGAAGGTGGCTGACATGAGAAAAATGCTGGATGGATGAGGGTGTTTGCTTCTTGTTAATTTGAGAGTATAGTGTCTGTTGTTGTGATGGCTGCATGTGATTATGTAGTGTTGCTGTTGGACAGTGTGATGCTGTTAAGTGTATTGTAGAGTTTGCCGGCGATTTTGTTTTGTGATTAATTTAGTGTTTTCTGTTATTTAATTTTGTTTATTTGTGTGTTTAGTGTACAATGTGTTGTGTGAGTGGAGTTGGGGATGAGAGTTTAAGTGTGTCTCGTTGTCTGATGAGGCCTTGAATTTCTGTTGTAAAGTTGGGATTGTGTTTTCTTTTGTTGCCTTTAGTTGTGTAGTTGTGTGTGTTGTGTGAGGGGTGTGGTAATTGTCACGGTGACCGAAGCCGTTCCCAGAAACTCGCGCCCCCTTAGTGGGGGCGGGGGGATTTTGTGGCGGTTTGGCCCCCATAGCTTCCTTCCTCCGCCACTCCAGGACCGATAATGAAGTGAAATGGTTGAACATAGTTATGGACTCATTTCATATTAGGTTTTCTCCTCACCTGCATTGATTTCTTTTCTATATAATGCCGGAATAACCATCTAACCCAAAACTCTCGTTTTGGCCAGGATTCGAACCAGCACACTCCAGGGAAAAGGGAAAATAGTGGTACTACTAATAGGGGATCTGTTTCGTGGCATAGTTTGAAACAATCAGAGAACATCCAATTCAACAACAAAAGAAGCTCCCCTTAACCCAGTTGACAGCAAAAGTGTGATAATCTGTCATGCTTCTCTCTCACTTTAGAATTCCATAAACTTTTAAATCTTTATAATACTAAATCCAACCTCTTCACATCTGTTACAAGAGTCACACATGTCTACTAATTAATGTTGAGGAGCACAAGTATCTGTCAACCGTAGTGAAGCAGTAGATAATTGATTTTGGTAGCAAATTGTATAGTCAGAATGACCACTCACATCACGGTATCAGGAAATGAATGGAGGAGGAGACCCATTGTCGTTTAGTCCTTGCCATTGTCTTGAAGCTTGGAAGGGGGAGTGTCATTGAGAAAACCTCCTCCTCAAATGATGTGTTTCATGAACATAGATAAAACAAGAACCAGTAGAGATCGTATACTGTATCTTGGTGGTTATGTTACTCTTCTGAATTCGAACCTTCTACCTTGAGAACAGGAATCCCACGGAATACTCGGGGTATAGATACGGTTATATAAAAAGTTAAACATATCAAAACATTCTTAAGTGAAATCTGGAGAACGGAACTTCATGTACAGTATGCGGCAAAAGTCTTGTGGCCTCACTCAGCGCTTCTTGAAGGATAACATAAAGGGTAATAATCATCATACTAAATTCAGGGGGTAAATTAATTAACTTTTCTTGTTTCTATATCGAAGGAACTTGTTTCGTGGCATAGTCAGAAGGAATCAGAAGCCTCCACTTTTCATAAACGATCACAGGGGCCGTAATGAGAGAGAGAGAGAGAGAGAGAGAGAGAGAGAGAGAGAGTAGGATAGGGTAGGTAGTTGTATAAAGTAAAAGTGAGTGAGAATGACGCTGTTTGATATAAATGGATAAGAGAGAGAGAGAGAGAGAGAGAGAGAGAGAGAGAGAGAGAGAGAGGGGATAAAATTAAAACCGGTTTGGCATAAATAACCGAGGACAAGTTCACTGTCTCTGAAAACCCAGATTGTACTGTCCGTGTGTCATACCGGTACAAGTCGCCCTTGGAACACGTAGCCAGAAAATGTTTCCAACACTGACTGGAAGGCTTAGTATGTGACTGGGATTAACTGAGAGAGAGAGAGAGAGAGAGACTAGAATTAACTGGTGCGAGTGATTTTTTCTGGGAGTGAGTGAGTGAGAATGGTTGACATATTAACATTGGTATAAAGGTATGTGATGGAAATGTTTATTCTCTCTCTCTCTCTCTCTCTCTCTCTCTCTCTCTCTCTCTCTCTCTCTCTCTCTATATATATATATATATATATATATATATATATATATATATATATATATATATATATATATATATATATATATATATATATATAAATATATATATATATATATATATATATATATATATATATATATATATATATATATATATATATATATATATATATATATATATATATATATATATATATATATATATATGCAAATAAATCACTTGGGGCACGTGATCCAGGAATATGCGTAACTCCACAAGGAAGGAAAAATAAACACGGAGTCCCAAGCGCTATCGTGTATTCACACCTTCAGGGGAAATACAGAGTGTGATGTGAATACACGAAAGCGCTTGGGGGATCCGTGATTTTTCTTTCCTTGTGGTCTTAGCATATATATATATATATATATATATATATATATATATATATATATAATAAATCACATCACTAGTGTTCTCATACAGGGGTAAGATAATATTGGCCACTTAAAGGCTACATATTCCTCCAGTACGTACCAGGAAACAAAATGAATATCTTCCGTTCATGAAGGTTGTATTGCGGTGTCTTTTGGAGGAATCAATAACCTTCAGTCACTTACCGATCCTACCCATTAGAAGAAAATGTCTGTTCTTGGATTGTACAGTACAATAAGTCACTGTCCCCTGACGTAGGAGAAATTAATGATCATGGTTTCAAATTTCTCCTGGAAGCTGCACAAGGTATATTCCATTTTGATGAACACACAGAAATTATTCATGTTAATAATGCTTTAATGATTTGACTTTACTGTACAGAATGACTGATTTAACTGTACGTACATAATGCTTTAAAGATTTGACTGTACATAATGACTGATTTAACTGTGCCTACATAATGACCTAACAACAGACCTGGAATAATTGTTAGTAGAGCAATCAAATTCTAGTTTGATATGCTTTGTAGTCAACAAACAACACTGAGTATTCTTAATACTTGAATGTGGTCATGATTACATAACAAGTGTGAAGACTATTATAATAAGGAGGTTAACATGAGTGGTGCTGGAACATATTATATTATGTTTTACTTGGAACTTCATGTTTCATAAAATGACAATGTTGAAATGCTGTCAGGTGTAATAATGTTGCACAAAGAATTATAAGAAATATGTGATATATAATTTGTTGAGCATCTTATTGGGATGGGTGTCAAAGTGTTTAGAATCGTGTTCTGGGCTGGTTCAGCCTAAAACCACCTCTTAAATAGTTTATATTCCTCAAGTCCTGGATGGCGTGAGTTGAGAAAAAAGGTGTTATATAGTACGGGTCTCTGCACGGTAGCCGTTCTCATCAGCAACATACGTGACTTGTACCAGGGTGCCGTCAGGAAGGGGAAAGCTAAAAGGAAAAAGTCAGGTCACCATATGAGTAAATAGGTTATCACAGATTGTTCGTGATGGTAACATCAGTGTACAGTAATGAAGAACATGACGTTTTTACACCTGACACTAACTACAGCAGACTAAATTATTCTCTACTGCATACATCGTATGTATATTAATCATCAATATAAAGTAAGACGAACTTTGTAAATATATGCATCCACTCCATCGCATGTGTGTCTTTATATGCACCTAAGTGTGTGTACATAAGTGTGTATGTAGGCTATGTGTGTGTGTCTGTGTGTGTACATAAGCGTGAGTGTGTATGTCAGGAAGGTGTTTATTTTGAGGTGGATGACTGAGGGACTCACCTATAGGAACCTTGCATGTTGCTCTGCCCTTTAGAACCCGGCTTCCCCTCCACCTCCACCTTGATTCCATTTTCTGTCTCGAAGGAGTACTTGAAGTTGCCGTCGCCTTGATCCTCACGGTGGTCACTCACAATACCCGGGTCTGCTATATGAGGTGGGGGGAGACCTGCTCCTGGTCCATGAAACTCTGCTACAGGCGATGCAAATGGCCTACCCACAAAACCGTATGATTTAGAAGCAGTAATCGCCAGACAGGTAAGAATCATCTGAAGTGAGACAAACGTGATCATTTGAATTGGTTTATGGAATTATATATATATATTTTTTTTTGTTTACTTCATAATGGTTCTTAAGCCTTTTGGTGATGAAAATATCTCCGCAGTATTATGGACGTTGGAACGACAAATTTGGATGAGGTATGACATATATTATTATTGATTATATTAGTATTATAATATTGTTAGTATTGTCATCATTATTATTAGTTTATAAATCATAGCAATAATAAACAAGAGGAAATTGTTATTCTCAACTCGAGATAAAGCACAGTCTTACTATAAGCTTCATGTTGTTGGTGTGAATGTTTCGGTGTGAGTGTAGGCCAGGAGGTCAACGCAAGCTTTTATACAGCTTGCCTGTCTCTCCTTCCCTTATTGCCAGTTCTTGCTATTCCTTCACCACTGCTTCTTTTGGTGAGGTACCAAATCGGTCTGGATAGTGATGAGGACATGACCAATGTGTTCAGGAAGTACAGTCGTTGCACTCACAATAAGAATAAACAGTATCCAATTCGTCTGCAACACGTGACCTTTAAGCTGTTAAGAGTATGGTATCCAAAGCTGTAACTACACGTCCAGTAGCGGTCACATGACGTAGAGTTTAGGATCAGAAAGGTATATAAAATCTGCAGTACGTACGAGTGAATTTTCAACCACCCTTTTGTCCTCACACCTGATATTTCATTTCCTCTCTTTCTTCCCCGTAACCAGACAAGTCCTAATGATGTATAAAATTAACATTAAGAACTGTGTACTTTTTTTTTTATAATTCTGATTGGGCCAATGTTGTTTTACGTTCAGTATTGTACATAATTATAAAGCAACAGGAAATTTTTTATATTTTTCCAATTAAGAATGTCACCATTACATTTTCCTCTGTGGCAATTCTCTTCACACATTAGTCGTTTCATATTCTATGTTGTGTTACTCTTTCTACCTTCTCCGTCTCTTCATCTTCTTGCCGTCTTCTCCCGTCATTATAATTTTCTGACAATGATTCCCTTGTCTCTCATTTCCATTCTCATCTATATCCTCTCCTCTGCTCTTCTCTTATTGCCTTACCTTCTTACTTCTTCTCATCTCCCTTGCTTTATTCTGTCCTGCATGTGTTGTTGTTCTGTTTTGCTCTGCTTTGCTTTCATATACTTTTCGCTCCTCTCCTCATACTTTCATTCCTCTACTTGTGTCTTCCCAATTTATCTTTTCTATTCTCTTGATTTCCTCTGTTTTCTTCTTGCTTTTTTCTATTCCTCTCCCGTAGCCTCCTTTTTCCTCTCTCCCTTTCTCTCCTCTTCGTTCAGCATTTTCAATAATCTCAACAATTTTCCTTTCACTTTTTACCCTTTCACTTTTTACTTCCCTGACCTGTCACGTCTTCCCCTTCAATCTTCTTCAGAATACACTGTCCTGTTAATTTTTTTCGCCTATTCTTGCAAGTGTTTACGAGTGTGTGTGTGTGTGTGTGTGTGTGTGTGTGTGTGTGTGTGTGTGTGTAGGCGCTCGGCGTGCATGCGTGTGTGTGTGTGTGTGTGTGTGTGTGTGTGTGTGTGTGTGTGTGTGTGTGTGTGTGTGTGTGTGTGTGTGTAGGCGCTCGGCGTGCATGCGTGTGTGTGTGTGTGTGAGAGTGTGAGTGTGTGAGAGTGTGAGTGTGTGTGTGTGTGTGTGTGTGTGTGTCCCTCTATGTAGGACTTAAATAACACCCGAGCGAAGCAGGGAACATAAGATTTTTTTTTTCCCCATCAATCCAACTTTTGTTCCTTCATTCCATATATTTATCCGACGACGATGTGATGAAACCTAGAACACTATAAGACAATCACGAAACCAAAGGGGGGTGGGGAGGAGGGAATCTTGAATCACATCCAAACCAAAATACATCAACACAAATATTATAAGAGAAAAATACAACACACAAGAAAAAAGAAAAAGAGTTAATTATGGACGCCATATATCAAAACAGAAAATATTACAAGTAACTCTGGTACGTTAATGATTATTCTTGCAACCTTCACCGAGTGCTATAACCAGTATTAGTGAAAGTGGTGGAGAGAGAGAGAGAGAGAGAGAGTGAGAGTGAGAGTGAGTGATGGAAGAAATGAGAGAGAGAGAGAGAGAGAGAGAGAGAGAGAGAGAGAGAGAGTGAGTGATGGAAGAGATGAGGGAACGGCTATGAGAGAGAGAGAGAGAGAGAGAGAGAGAGAGAGAGAGAGAGAGTGATGGAAAAGATGAGGGAACGGCTATGAGAGAGAGAGAGAGAGAGAGAGAGGAGAGAGAGAGAGAGAGAGATGGAAGAAATGAGGGAGCGGCTATGAGAGAGTGAAGAGATAAGGGAGCGGCTATGAGAGAGAGAGAGAGAGAGAGAGAGAGAGAGAGAGAGAGAGAGAGAGAGAGAGTGATGGAAGAGATGAGGGAACGGCTATGAGAGAGAGAGAGAGAGAGAGAGAGAGAGAGAGAGAGAGAGAGAGAGAGAGAGAAGAGATGAGGAAAGGACTATGAGAGAGAGAGAGAGAGAGAGAGAGAGAGAGGAGAGAGAGAGAGAGAGAGAGAAGAGATGAGGAAAGGACTATGAGAGAGAGAGATATGAGGGAACGACTATGAGAGAGAGAGAGAGAGAGAGAGAGAGAGTGGTGGAAGAAATGAGAGAACGGCTATGAGAGAGAGAGAGAGAGAGAGAGAGAGTGATGGAAGAGATGAGGGAACGGCTATGAGAGAGAGAGATATATATATATAGAAGTGATGAGGAAAGGACTATGAGAGAGAGAGAGATATGAGGGAACGACTATAAGAGAGGAGAGAGAGAGAGAGAGAGAGAGAGAGAGATGGAAGAAATGAGGGAGCGGCTATGAGAGAGTGAAGAGATAAGGGAGCGGCTATGAGAGAGAGAGAGAGAGAGAGAGAGGGAGAGAGAGAGAGAGAGAGAGAGTGATGGAAGAGATGAGGAACGGCTATGAGAGAGAGAGAGAGAGAGAGAGAGAGAGAGAGAGAGAGAGAGATAGAAGAGATGAGGAAAGGACTATGAGAGAGAGAGAGAGAGCGAGAGAGAGAGGAGAGAAGAGGTGAGGAAAGGACTATGAGAGAGAGAGATATGAGGGAACGACTATGAGAGAGAGAGAGAGAGAGAGAGAGAGAGAGAGATTAGGGAACGGGCTATGAGAGAGAGAGATATAGAAGTGATGAGGAAAGGACTATGAGAGAGAGAGAGAGAGATATGAGGGAACGACTATAAGAGAGAGAGAGAGAGAGAGCGAGAGAGAGAGAGAGAGAGAGTGTGTGTGTGTTTGTGTAGTGATGGACGAGATGAGGATCGGCTATGAGAGAGAGAGAGAGAGACGAGAGAGAGAGAGAGAGAGAGAGAGAGATTAGGGAACGGCTAAGAGAGAGAGAGATAAGAGTGATGAGGAAAGGACTATGAGAGAGAGAGTAGAGAGATATGAGGGAACGACTATAAGAGAGGAGAGAGAGAGAGAGAGAGAGTGAGAGAGAGAGAGAGAGAGAGAGAGTGTGTGTGTCGTGTGTGTGATGGAAGCGATGAGGGGAACGGCTATGATAGAGAGAGAGAGAGATTAGGGAACGGCTATGAGAGAGAGAGAGAGAGATAGATACAAGAGATGAGGGAACGGCTATGAGAGAGAGAGAGAGAGATGAGAGAGAGAGGAGAGAGAGAGAGAATGGGAAGGAGAGAGATGGAAAAGGAGAGAGAGAATGGGAAGGAGAGAGATGGAAAAGGAGAGAGAGAACGAACAAGCGACTAAAGGCGGCTTCACACGGGGCAATAAGCGGCTGGTTTTTCTATCCATTAGCAAGATTTTTCCAGCCGCTAGCAAAATTTGACGATGGCGACTGAAATTGCTAGCCGGGTTGGGAAGACCTACCTGTCTGTGTTTTTCAGCCGAGTAGCGGCAATAACTGTGTTTGGTGCTTCCTTTAACCCAGTTCTTCGGCAAACCTCTTTCTCGTCCGTCTCTTTTTATTCTTTTTCCTACCTTCTTTTCGTCATGACTTTCTTCTTTGTATTTTCCCGTTCCCTCGTTTCCTTCCATCCTCATGTATATACTATATGTAGCTATACATCCCTCGTTTCCTTCCATCCTCATGTATATATGTAGCTATACATCCCTCGTTTCCTTCCATCCTCATGTATATATGTAGCTATACATTCCTATCCACCATATGCCCACTTTATAAGGAAGTCTTTGACTTTTTGAGGGACATTGATATTTTGAATAACAAAATTATTATCTCAGAATCCAGTAATCGTAACGATAATTGATTACAAATCAATTATTATCTTGTTTGTTTACACGACCTTATAGCGGCTCGTGTGCCAGGTCAGCTGCTGATTGCTGCCGCTCGTGTGTAGACTTTTGTCGAAAATTGCCGCTAACTCCGACTAGACAGGGCTGGCTGGAAACTAGTGGGTAGCAAAACCAGCCGTGTATTGCCCTGTGTGAAGCCGCCTTTAATAAGTATAAAAAAGAAATGAGAAGGTTAGGCAATGAGGAACCCACCAGTGTTTTTTTTTATTTTCTATTCATAATAATATTTAATGATCCTTAAAAATTACCTTCATTACCACGCTTGGGGCTAATTTGCATCCATTATATAATATTATTTTGTATGTATATATATTATAATTTTCAGCTTTCTTTTCAATTCTTTTTTCATCGTATCTCCAGCTGTAGCACGTATATAATGATTTTTTTTTTTTTTTTTTTTTATTCCAGTTGCATTTTTCGGTGTTACGTTCAGTCCCGGAAACTGAGATTCTACTAAAGAGCAAGCCGAGTAAAGAAAAGAATTTAACCTAACTACAGTATGTCAGTGTAATCCTTCCTTCCCTCGTTAATTGCACTTGTGATAGAATTGGTGAGCTGGCTGTTATAATATTTTGACTTCCCTGAGATCACCTTCGTCTTTTCTCAGGTCTCTTACTCTTCTTTCTGCTTTCCTTTTCTCTTCGTCACCCCTTTCCCTTCTTCCTCCTTTCTCTTCTTTTCCTTTTCTCCTCGTCACCCCTTTCCCTTCTTCCTCCTTTCTCTTCCTTTCCTTTTCTTCTCGTCACCCTTTCTCTTCTTCCTCCTTTCTCTTCTTTTCCTTTTCTCCTCGTCACCCCTTTCCCTTCTTCCTCCTTTCTCTTCTTTTCCTTTCTCCTCGTCACCCCTTTCCCTTCTTCCTCCTTTCTCTTCTTTTCCTTTTCTCCTCGTCACCCTTTCCCTTCTTCTTCCTTTCTCTTCTTTTCCTTTTCTCTTCGTCACCCCGTTCTCTTCTTCCTCCTTTCTCTTCTTTTCCTTTTCTCCTCGTCACCCCGTTCTCTTCTTCCTCCTTTCTCTTCCTTTCCTTTTCTCCTCGTCACCCTTTCCCTTCTTCCTCCTTTCTCTTCTTTTCCTTTTCTCCTCGTCACCCCTTTCCCTTCTTCCTCCTTTCTCTTCTTTTCCTTTTCTCCTCGTCACCCCGTTCTCTTCTTCCTCCTATTCCTTTTTCCCTCATCACCGCTTCCCTTCTTCCTCCTTTCTCTTCTTCCTTCATCACTCCTTTCCCTTCTTCCTCCTTTCTCTTCTTCCTTCATCACTCCTTTCCCTTCTTCCTCCTTTCTCTTCTTCCTTCATCACCCCTTTTCCCTTTCCGTCCCCATCTCCTACCTCCCCATTTCCCCCTTCATCTTCTACCTTCCCATTTTCCCTTCCTTCCCTTCCCATCCCATTTCAATCCACCCAATTCTTATTACCCCTTCCCGGATCTCGTACTCTTCCTTCCCTTCCCCCACATCAGCACCCCTTCCCCCTCCTCCCTTCCCCCTCCTCCCTTTAGTTAACCTCCCCTTTCACGGATTGTACTCCTCCCCATCCATCCAGTCCATTCCCCCCCCCCCCACCACCTCTCTTCCCCACTCCCTTTCCTCCCCTCTTTGTCCCATGGCTCCTCACACATTTCCCCATCCACTTATCCCATTTCCCAATCTCAGACCCCTTTCATACCTCCTAGTATATACCTCCCATATTTTCCTCTCTCTCTCTCTCTCTCTCTCTCTCTCTCTCTCTCTCTCTCTCTTTCCTCCCATTCCTCACCTACCTCTCCTTCTCATCCCATTCTCTCTCTCTCTCTCTCTCTCTCTCTCTCTCTCTCTCTCTCTCTCTCTCTCTCTCTCATCCCATTCCTCCTCTCCCTTGTTCTTCTGTTTTTGTTTTGTTTTTCCTTCATTCTGCTTTTTCCTTGTTTTTGCCACTCCCCCACTTCTCCTTACGACCTCCTCACACCCCTCGCTCACCCGTTACCTTCACTCTTCTCTTCTCTTCTCTTCTCTTCTCTTCTTTCACCTTGGTTTTTATTATTTCTTCCCTGTATCATCATCCTCCCTTTCCTACCCACCTCATTCCTATCGTTTATCACTTTTCCTTCTTCCCTCATAATTATACCCCCTTCTACCCCCTCTTCATTCCTCCTATTGCTTTTTTACCCATCCTTCTCCCTCCTCTTCCCTCTTTCTCCCCACTTCTCCACTCCTATCGTTTATCTTCTCCTCCGGTCTCCTATTTTCCCTTTCCATTCTCTTCTCCATTACCCTTCCTTTCACTTCTTTTCACACATTTCTTTCTGTTGTCTTCCCTCCCACATGATGACCCCTCCCCTCCCCATTCCCCTCCTCTCTGTATTTCCCTTCCCAACCCTCTTCCCATCCATCCCCTCCTCTCCCATCCTTTTCATCCCTCACACTCCTTGTACCAAACCTGTTTTTATACTATCAGCAAAATCATCACAACCATCTCTCAGTATCGTACCTCAACCAGCAGCTGTCCCAAATGTATGAAAGCAACTCGTATCCCATTCTCTCTCTCTCTCTCTCTCTCTCTCTCTCTCTCTCCTCTCTCTCTCTCTCTCTCTCTCTCTCTCTCTCACACTATCGTACCTCACCCAGCAGCTGTCCAAAATGTTTGAAAGCAACACGTATCCCATTCTCTCTCTCTCTCTCTCTCTCTCTCTCTCTCTCTCTCTCTCTCTCTCTCACCCAGCAGCTGTCCAAAATGTATGAAAGCAACACGTATCCCATTCTCTCTCTCTGTCTGTCTGTCTGGGGTATTGCCTGGAGTGATGTGGGCAATACTTTCAGGGTTTGGGCGCACCTTCGGCCACTGCCACTCTCTTTCAGTTCTTAAACTATCCCGTTTTTCTTTCTATTTCCTTCCCGCGTGCTGTCTCACCTCTTTCTATTGCCTTCTTCTGGCGCTGTATGACCTCGATGTATGCTCACCCCTTTGTATGGTTGTTATACTCACCCCTTTGTATGGTTGTTATACTCACCCCTTTGTATGGTTGTTATACTCACCCCTTTGTATGGTTGTTATACTCACCCCTTTGTATGGTTGTTATACTCACCCCTTTGTATGGTTGTTATACTCACCCCTTTGTATGGTTGTTATACTCACCCCTTTGTATGGTTGTTATACTCACCCCTTTGTATGGTTGTTATACTCACCCCTTTGTATGGTTGTTATACTCACCCCTTTGTATGGTTGTTATACTCACCCCTTTGTATGGTTGTTATACTCACCCCTTTGTATGGTTGTTATACTCACCCCTTTGTATGGTTGTTATACTCACCCCTTTGTATGGTTGCATGCTTTCCTGAGATTTTTTGGCGTGACATTTCCTCTGATTATATATTCTTGTTTATATCAGAATAATGTAAGCAATTGGAGTAATTAACATGTATTTTGTGTGTAGAAATGATATTATGTATTCTTCTTTTCAACTTTCATAATCATAAATATGCCATGCTAATTTTTCCACACTAGTTAGTACCTCTTCCTTTCCGACCAGCTTCAGCTAGAGAGGTGGTGGGTGGGGAGGAGCCTTCGTTTTTGCTGTACTTTCCTTCACCTAAGTCAACTAGTCAGAATAACAGAACCAAACAGCCTCGCAAGAACCATTATATTTGTTACTGTTTGAAAATCAATTGTATTTCCTTTGTATTCCTCCTCCTCCTCCTTTTCCCTTCCTTCCCCTCTTCCCTTCCTCCCCCTCTTCCCCCCCTCCTCCTCCTCCCCCTCCCCCTCCCCCTCCCCCCTCCTCCTCCCCCTCCCCCTCCCCTACCTCCTCCTCCTCCTCCTCCTCCTCCTCCTCCTCCTCCTCCTCCTCCTCCTCCTCCTCCTCCTCCTCCTCCTTTTCCCTTCCTCCCCCTCTTCTCCTCCTCCTCCTCCTCCTCCTTTTCCCTTCCTCCTCCTCCTCCTCCTCCTCCTCCTCCTCCTCCTCCTCCTCGGACTTGTCTATAGACCTCCAGCCCAAAGCGCTACCACCAATAAAGATTTATATGACCAGATAACTGAGATAAGCGATTCAAGCGAAAGTGTCATATTCGGAGATTTCAACTTACCCGTATATTCATGGAGAAACCCAATATCGTCCCACTCTGGTCAAGATTTATATGTCAACTTGCTAGATAGCGCCCTAAGTCAACATGTTAACAAACCAACTAGAGGTGATAATATATCTTATATTTTCAACAAACGAAACACTAATAAGTAACGTCATTGTTGGCCCAGAGTTCAGCACGAGCGACGATCATAAAATAGTTAAGTTTGACATAGATCTCAAGATATACGATGAAAACATTAGTGAAGAAATTGTTTACGTGTACAGTAAAGGTAACTACGAAAGACTTAAAAATATTTTCTCAGAAACAGACTGGAGCCAATTATCGCGAGAAACCGACGACATAAATGACTCATGGAATAATTCACTCACATCTTAAACGTGCAGTTAGGTCGTGTATACCAGTTTGCAAAAGGCGTCCAGGTAACAATATTAAACCAAAATGGTGGAACAATCAAATAAAAACATGCCTATCTAATAAAAACTGTGCATACCGTAAATACCAGCAAACTCAACTTGAAAGTGATAAGATATTATTTCAAAAACTTCGACGCGAAACTAATAAACTTATTAAACAAAGTAAAAAAAATTGTGAGGTGCTTATCGTCAGTAAAATTAAATCGAACCCTAAAGAATTCTATAGCTATGTTCGCCGTAAAAAATCCTAACTAGTAATATCGGTCCTCTTCGCTTAGACAATGGTGAACATGTCAACAACGAGGTCGATATGGCCGAAACATTAAATGAATATTATGCCTCAGTTATTACAGATGAAGACACAAATGGTTTCGTAGAGACGCCCCTAGTCCCAGACAATAGCATCCTTTTAAATAATTGCGATATTACAGAGGATATAATGATAAAAGTACTCGACAATATTAAAGTAAACAAAACTCCTGGGCCTGACTGCATAGCGCCACGTGTACTAAAAGAAACCAAAAATCAAATATGTAAACCCCTCTCAATAATTTTTATTAAATAATTAAATTCCGGTACAGTACCTCGAGATTGGAAACTTGCAAACGTTACCCCCATACAAAAGAAGGGAAATAAGTCTCTTCCATGTAATTATAGACCGATCAGCCTCACCTCAGTAGTCAGTAAAGTAATGGAATCCATATTGCGTAACAAACTAGTAAGCTACTTGGAAGAGAACAGTCTCATTAAAAACTCCCAACATGGCTTCCGTAATAAACGTTCATGCCTCACTAACCTACTAGACTTTTACAACGATGTATTTAACATATTTGACGAGTCCAAAGCAGTAGATATAATTTATCTGGACTTTCAAAAAGCGTTTGGCAAAGTTCCCCATAAGCACCTTCTAAACAAGTTAATTTCGCATGGCATTACTGGTAAAATTCACTCGTGGCTCGAAGACTGGCTCTACGAGAGAAAACAACGCGTCGTAATTAACGGAAAAGCATCAAACTTGCGAAACGTTCTAAGTGGAGTACCGCAAGGTTCAGTGCTCGGCCCTGTTCTTTTTATAATCTATGTAAACGACATCGATGAAGGCCTCACCTGTAAGATATCCAAATTTGCTGACGACACAAAAATAACTGGAAGAGTTACTACTACTGCCGAAAAAGCGCTACTACAGTCCGACCTTGATCGCTTAGTTAACTGGTCAAAGAAGTGGCAGATGTCATATAACCTAAATAAATGTAAAGTTTTGCATATTGGGAGTAACAATGATCGCACTAACTATTCAATGAACGGTACTGAACTTTGTAAAGTTAATCAAGAAAAAGATCTGGGTGTAACTATTACTAGCGACCTCAAACCAGGCAAACACTGCTCAGAAGCAGTTAAAACCGCTAACAAATTAATTGGTTTCATTGGCAGAACCTTTGAGTTCAAATCTGACAAAGTCATCCTGACACTGTTCAATTCCCTCGTGCGTCCGCACCTCGAATATTGCGTTCAGTTTTGGTCACCTTACTTCAGAAAAGACATTGTAAAGCTAGAGAGAGTACAAAGGCGAGCTACAAGAATGATTCCGCGACTGCGAAATAAGCCATACGAGGAGCGTCTGAAGGAGCTCAATCTATTCAGTTTAGAGAAACGTAGACTACGGGGAGACCTAATAGAAGTTTTTTAAATGATTCGTGGTTTCGACAATGTCAGTATAAGCGATTACGTAATTATTGATCGGCAAAGAACCACAAGAAACAATGGGTTCAAAATAATCGGCAAATCCTTCAGATCGGAAGAATCAAAGCACTTTTTCTTCAACAGAATAGTTAATGTATGGAACTCTCTCCCAGCACATATAGTCAATAGTAATACTATTGAAACTTTTAAAATTAAACTCGATAAATACTTGACGACAAAACCTAACATAACTTATTACCCGCCTCGTTAAGTTTTTTTTTTCTTTTTTTTTCTTTAATGTAGATAGATTATTGTTTTACTTTTCCACACTGTCCTACAAACATTTTTTTTTCCCCTTTGATTCCCGGGTTTCCTCCGACTCTCTGATAGCAGGGTTGGAGATCGGGGGAAGCCTAAAGGGGAGATACATACCTTGGTGTAACTCAAAGGGCTACTAGTGGTACCTCCAAACAATGCCAGGAAACAGAAGGTCTCCATGTTACTTTCACTGGGGGGGTCTGTTTCGTGGCATAGTTTAGAGGAATGTGTTGTAGCCTTCCAATTTATTTATCAAGAGAGTACGTATCCCCTTAAGGAGGAAGTTTTGTGTTGGTAAATCTGGAACAACTGATTCCTCCAAACTATTCCAAGCAACAGAAGACCATTATTACTGCTCTTCTGGTCCTGTTTCCTAGCATACTTTGAGGAATCATGGCACTCCAATGTAATAAAAAAGATTTACCACCTTAAACTGGCCAGCAAATGGAAGAAAGATATTCCCCGGTTTATATTCTTATAATTTTCATACGGTACATGGATATAAAAGATCAATATTCTCTCCTCGTAATTGTTTTTATTTTTTCCTTTCGGTTTTTCAGTAGTTTCGGTTTAATTGTGACTCCCTTAATGCTATTGGGAAACTTTGTAAATAATGACTGTGTTGGTGGAATATATATATTATGTATATGAATTTAATATGATAAAAACTACATTGTATTGTTGGGTTGCACGACGTGGGGAAGGAACCAAATATTATCACGTTAAGTTTACTCATTTTTTATTATTCCTAATCTACCAACCACCAACCCAAGTAAATCTAAACTAATCTGACACATCCTAATCATTTGACATTCTAATCTAATCTGAACCAACCCAACCAACCAACCAAAATAAATCTAACCTAATCTGACACATTCTACTTAGCCTAACCCCCACTTCCACATTCGGGCATAAACACACATACCCTATCCAGAAAAATATTAGTTAAGGGGAGTGCGGGAATAGGGGGACAGGCTTGGGGGGGGGGGTGCGGGTTTTTTTGGGGGGTGCGGGAGTAAGGGGACAGGCTTGGAGGGGGGGGTAGGTTAGGGGGGTGCTGGAATAGGGGACAGGCTATCTACCCCCCCCCCAAGCCTGCATGTCCCCCTATACCCGCACCCCCCCCCTACCCCTAAGCCTGTCCCCTACTCCCGCACCCCCTTAATTAAGAGATACAGCCACTCCACCACAGAGAAAATTTCCCCCAAGTATATGAGTTTTTTTTTTTTTTTTTTTTTTCCTTGTTTTTTTTTTTGGGGGGGGGGGGAATAAATTTAGGTTAGGGCGTCGTGGTTCCATGCAGCCAACCCAACCAACCAACCAACCACCACTGACTGACTTCCTGTGTCGTGAGAGGATGAGTTCAAGAG
>JAWQEG010005600.1:125000-135000 GCA_033782935.1 Petrolisthes cinctipes
CTGTCTGGCTGGTTGTGTGTGTATGTGTGGAAAGTGTGTTTGTGTCGCCTCTCGCCTCTTCCTATCTATCATCTCTGCCTTATAAGCAATGCATGGAGTAGAAGCTATATGTGTATGTATGTATATGTGTATATATGTATGTGGCGGAATGTGTATTAAAGACCGCCTTCCAAAGACGCCTCGGTAATGGGAGTAGGCTATGTGTGTTTTGCATTATAAACGAATACTTCACCCTTTTGGATGGAGTTTTGGTTCTTACTTCTAACTCTGAAACTTTTGGCCTTAAGGGTTTCCGGAAGGCGGGGCTTCATGTGTAACAAGGTGCAGTATGTATCACTTCCATGTTGTTGTCACCTCCAGGGCAACGTAAAGCGTAAGTGGGGAAGTCTCACGATACATCAACACTCTTTAATCATTCAAGGAGAGGACTATGAGGACTAGCGCTTCACTTTCTATTTCTGAACCAGAAGTGATCTACTAGGAACTATTGTCAGTCGAGAAAACTGAGAGGTTAGTGGAGGATGTAGCTGGCCTTCACGTGGCGCACATCACAAGGTGTAAAAGCCGTGGACACAAAGGAAGAAAGGAGGACAGACCATATCAGTAGATTGTGGCAAGTTTGTAATGATTTAAGATTATGACAGTTAAGGACAGTAGCATCTCCCGGTCAACGGAAGAATACTGTGGCTGTACTGACTTACTACTTGTTGATTATGGTACAGTACTATTGGGTTTGGTATGGGAGGCAGAAAGTCCCCGCTCTCTCCTTGTGAGTGTACAGTATACATGTGCTATAGGTAAGAGGGTATACTTGTATTTTGTGTTGTCTGGCTCAGCTGTGTTATGTTTCAGCTGTGTTTAAATTTCAGCTGTTTCGTGTTTCTGCAGTGTTATGGGTCAGCAATGTTGTGTTGTTCTGCTGTGTCGTGTTATTCAACTGTGTTTTAATTCACTTGTATTGTGTCTCAGATGTGTCATGTGGCTCAGCCACAAGTGCATGTTTGTGTGACACAAAGCCATGCATGTGAACACACAGATATATGGATAAACAAAAAAATTGTAACTATTCTACATAACGATATCGTTGATGCAAGTACTTTGCTCTGGCCAGATCTGTACAGAGGTGGTAGAGTATTCAGAGCCCGGGCCGCGTTCACTTGGTAACTCTGAAGCCATACTGGTCCCAGGTTACTCCCGCAGCCCGCTGCTCCTCGGCGAAACGGATCTGTTCGATGGCGTGGGCGGGCAGGGGGTGGGGGGTGGGGATGAGATTAGATTCTGGGCGGTAGCCGTATTCGTCAGCCACGTAGCGGACCTCAGCGATGGTACCGTCGTCCAGGGGGAAGCTGGTGAGGGAAGCAGGAAAAGTACCTTCAGGGAAAGTATTGTTCAGTTATGTGAAAAACGGATTAAGCCTTAAGGGTTGGGTAGTCAGTGGGTAAAAATAATATTTAGAGAGAAGCAAGAATGACAGGAGGAACAACACGCACGGGGAATGGAAGACAATTTAAGGCGGGCAGGGAAAAAAAGGATCTGGTAAGAAGAAAGGGGTCATGAAGTTGGAGGAGAAATGGAGAGAACAAGGGGAGAAAGGGAAGAAGAACAGGCCAGCCGTGAGATGAACAGAACGGGAAAGGCAGTAACGGTAGAACACACACGCACACACACGAAGGGAGTAAAGAGACACAGAAAACAAAAGAGAGAGAGAGAGAAATAGTAAAAATATTGGTAAGCTAGCGAACCAAGGAGAGAGAGAGAGGGATTGAGAAGGAGAGAGAGAGGGATTGAGAAGGAGAGAGAGGTGCAAGAGGGAAAGACGAACGGGTGTGTGTGTGTGTATATGGGGGGGGGGGGGATGTCGTAACGCTTGCAGTGGGGTTGGTGGTGGAGTCTTAGGGGGGAGGGAGAGTCTTGGTGGTGGTAGTGGTGGGGGGGGGGAAGGGAAAGGAGATACCACGAGTGAATGTGAGGAACAGGTATGGAAGAGGGTGTGGTGGCGATGTAAAACAACAGGGAAAAAAATAGAGAAAGAGAAAGATGAAAATAGTGGAGAGATATTGAAGGGGATAAGACATGAGAGAGAGAGAGAGAGAGAGAGAGAGAGAGAGAGAGAGAGAGAGAGAGACTAACTTTATTATTTGAAGATGAAAGAAGATCACCCTAGGCCAGGAAGACTCTGTAGGGTGAAGAAGGTGAAGGTGATAGCACGGGTGAAGAGAGGTGGAGGAAGCGCGAAGGAGGTAGAAAGAAAGGAGGGACAGTTGAAAAAAAATAGAAAGAAAGTGGCTTGGACTCCTTAATTAAAGTGAGGGGCGAGTGAGAAAAATATAATGAGTCAAAATTATATGAGGATAAAAATATGTAGAGAGAGAGAGAGAGAGAGAGAGAGAGAGAGAGAGAGAGAGAGAGAGAGAGAGAGAGAGAGAGAGAGAGAGAGAGAGAGAGAGAGAATGTGTGAGTGTAATATGTGTGCAAAAGGAGCAACCACACTCATGCAATAAGTGGGAAGAAGAGAATGATTGAGGACCATTAGAGTGAAAGGCGTTTTGTCTGGTTCAGAATCGCGTCTGATTGCTGACAACACCTCAACACCATTATTACCCGAGCCACGAAACACGGGGCTTTTGATCCTTAAGGGAGTAATCCTGCTATTTGTGGAAGAAGTTGATGGCTACTAATTCCATCAATTATGCCAGGAAACAGATTACCTTTCGCTGTAAGAGTGAGGGGATCATCATTCTGGCTGTGTTCGGAGGAGTTATTTGCCCTCCAATTTGTGTATAAAGAGTTTATAAACAAGTCACATAATTCAAGGTTCTAGAGAAATCGTCGTTATGCTATGTGTTCTGAAAATGTTTTGGATTATTTCAGAATCCATCACGAGCTGTGGAATTACTTCGTAGTGTAATTTATTTTGACAATGCCCATCATGAACATAAATAGCTTATACATTATTCAGGCATTGATGATATCTACATGTCGGAAGTATTTATAAGTTAGAATGCCTGGTTCTTCACCTTAGGATAAAGGGAAATGGGGTATTGATGATGATGATAATGGAATATTTGTTGCTCAAATTTTAAATGGCTACATATGCGATGTGTGAGCCAGACTGTACTACACATGAATGACTCAGCTAATCTGTTCGCCTTTCTCTTCAGAGAGAAGCGACCACACAGCTGCAAAGGAATTTAATCCCCTATTGTGAATGGTGGAATATCTTGATGAGGCTGGATGGCTGAATGACCCTTCTTACCTACTACTTCCATCTCTTGTATGCTCTTTCCCTCCTTGTCCCATATCTATCTGAATTGTAATAATTGTGCTAAATCGTTTAACTTGAATACCTCTTAAGGTTATCACAAAGCTGAATTAAACTATTTGTCATAACCCAAAATGAACTTCCGTATACAATATGAAACATGTACTGAGGGTATTAATATAAAACAATTTAGAGGAAAATGTTAGAGACGTCAGTACCAGTTGCTGCCCCACCTGTGTAGAAGCCACAGGAAGAGTTCTGCTTACTGACTCTAGAGGTTAAAGATGAGAGCAACAGACTCACTCACTAAGGTGTCATGAGGCCAGGCATCGTTATCTACTGTTCCACCCGCAACACTCCTACTAACCACGTGTAAACATCGAATGACGTCATATCAATTGTTGTCCTCATTTTGTTTTTACAGGTGACTGGCTGAATGAAGAATTGGACGGACATCAAGACTGTATTTCATAGTATAGATTCCATATTAAAGCTCTCAGTGGTGAAAGTGCCGACCAGGCCCAAACGTTTTTTCTCGAGTATAATGAAAGCAGGAATCGTGAGGAATGCTTGAAAAAGTTAAGTGAGTCTGATTAGTTTGGGGGCACGGTGGATGGGGGAAGCAATGCCTTTCACTTTATTTTCACTCGGTTAGTAAGTTCATCTGAGGTTGGTGTTTGGACTAGTGAAATCTGGTGGTGGAGACTTTACAAGATTCCAACAAGCACATGACTTTCCTGATATATTATGTGTAAAGGTGAAGAGAATCTCTGAAAGTTTGCTTAAGAGTTGATAAAGTAAAATGAATAACTATAAATGAATGTGAGATGTAAAAAAATAATTAATTAGTCTGCATGATATTATTCCTGAGGACACACACGTACCTGAAGAAGCCCTGGATGTTGCTCTGACCCTGGGAGCCGGGGGTGCCCACAGCGTTCGTCAAAATGCCGTTCTCCGTTTCGAACTCGTAGCGGAAGTTGCCGTCACCGAAGTCCTCGCGTTCGTCCCTAAGGATGGCGATGGGGCGGTAGTCTGGTCGGTACTCCGGCTGGGTACCAAACTGTGGGGCAGCCACGGCGACGGCGGCCAGGCAGGCGATCAGGACCTGTAGGACACACGGGGCGGCATGTGTAACAACAGCGTCATACTATGAACCGAATTTAATAGTTACTCAAGCGTTGAAAACCATTACATTATACTCTTGAGTCATCATCAAATAGTTATTCTTATTAATTAAAGGGAAGTACTTTTGCCATCCATAGATCAGTAACTATTTCACTTTATATTTGAATAGTGCCTTCGTCTTACTTTAGGTAACGCCAGACTATTTCGGCTATTTAATATTAAGGTATTTGAGGACAATCGCCATCGTTGTAGAGTCTAGGACGGAGCCATCAGATTTGTAGAGCATAATTATGAACCCAGATATCGTACTCCTATGGGTTTGACTAAGAACAATATCAATAATAATAATGTGTTGGTGTCAGTAAAGGAATACAAATAAAAACAACAACAGCACACCTTTGGAAATTTGGGACGCATGGCAATTTTTGTAAACAGATTATGTAGTTAGATGTATAGTGTGTGTGTGTGTGTGTGTGTGTGTGTGAACAAAAGAGAGACCGATGGGGGGGGGGGGGGTTAAGAGAGGGAGGGATGTAACTTAATCTATATCCTGAGTTTAAACACAAATATAAAGTTTACTGCACAGCCATATGCAAAACAATGGCAGCAGCAGTGATGTTGACGCAATGAGGGGTTGGTGGTGGTGGTGGTAGTGGTGATGCAACTGTCAGCATTGTGTTTTATGCTTCATTGCTTCACTTCCCCTGAGTGTAAAATATTTTGCAGATTGTCTCTTCAAACTTTTATGGTTTTAGGCAATTTTCCGTCAGTAGGAATGATTCAGTCTTTGGAATCCTGAGTGACAAACAAACCTTAAGTTTGTTTAGTGGTTCCTTCATCTCCATTCACCGATGCTAGAGATGGAGATTTTTCCAACAGGTAGTTAGTTACTGAAATGTCTGCGAAATGGAGGCGACAGATTCTTTTAGTCTGTGCCACAAAACAGAAGAAACCCGTTTTAACAGAGGTACCCTTTTTCACGGCATAGTTTGAAGGACTCGACTGAGTATACCGGCAACACAACGGATCCCTTAACTTTTCTTACGTCACTGTTGTCCTGAAGTATCATGATTTTCGTTAGGGGGGAAGTACAGTGTTGGTAAATTTGGAAAACCTATACGGTACCTCCAAACTATCCCGAGCAACAGGCCACCATTATTTGTGTTAAATCTGGTCCTGTTTCCTGGCATACTGTGGAGGCATCAAGTCGCTCTAATGTACCGAAAGTGTACTCTGCCCTTAAGGGATTTATGATATTGACGGCAAACTCGACGTAAGTGATTCCTCCACACTGTGACAGGAAACGTTCGACCCTCTTGGCCCATACTGATGCAGGACGTTTCTTGATACAATTGGGTGGAATCATTAGCATCCAACTCCCCAACAGCAACACAGTAGTAGTAGTAATAGTGTCGGTGGTGGGGGTAGTAGTAGTTGTAGTAGTAGTGTCGATGGTGGGAGTAGAAGTAGTTGTAGTAATAGTGTTGGTGGTGGGGGTAGTAGTAGTAGTGTCGGTGGTTGTGGTAGTGGTAATAGTAGTTGTAGTAGTAGTGTCGGTGGTGGGTGTAGTAGTAATTGTAGTAATTGTATTAGTAGTTTAAGTTTTCATTTCACTTCCTCATCGTGATTTGACGTTCAACTATAATATGAAGTGTCGGATGGAGTGTGTTAATGGATTGTTTTGAAGTGGAGTAGGGATGTATTTTCCTGAGTGAATTTTTGTTTAGATGGAGTTGCAGTGTGGCAGCCGATGCATTGTCTTGAAGTGGATGAGGTGTAAAAAGTGGATGTAAGTGGAGTGTCTTGGTGGTGTCTGTATGGGCTGGCCTGGAATGACAGAAGTGGAGTTGTTTTGAAGTGAAGTGACAATCGTGAAGTAGTAAAGGTGAAGTGGTATCATTGAGTTTGTTTGTGTCTTGGTGAAGTGGGATAGATAAATGTGGTGGGATTTCCTTGGAAGTGAAGTGGCGGAAGTGATGGGTTGATTGTCTTGAAGTGTTCTTGTTGAAGGGAAGTGGCTGGAATACTCACGAACTGCATGGTGGAGGTGGTGTGACTGGAGGAGGAGGAGGAGATGGAAGAAGAGGTGATGTGGAAGGCACGAGGGAGTGAGGATGACGGTGCCTTCACTCTCTCACACACCATCTTATATACCCACCTCGAGGTCGCCTCATTCCCGGCCACCTTTTTTTTTCCACTTCGACCCGTGAGAGCTTCTTCGTCGTGCCCCTCCCCCTTCGACCCCTCCTAGCTCCTCCCTCCGAACCCCTGTCTCTGAGCCGGCCCCCCTCCTCCTCTCTCTCCTCATTCTACCCCTCCCTCGGTTCCCCTGTCTCTGAGCCTCACCCCCCTCCTCTTCTCTCAGTCTCCCCATCCGACCCCCTCGTTGCTCCTCCCTTAGACACCCCCCTCCCCCCTCTCTCATCTCTGTGGTGAGGTCATGGGTCGGACCGGATATGCCAAGGGTCGTGTGAGTGGAGGTGTGGGTGGGAGGGGCAGGAGGGAGGTGGTTGCAAGTGGGAGGGGCTTATACCTTGCTAAAAACAGATGTATGTATGCCTATAATATACTACACAGGGGTCGTCGTCCAGGCACATACACAACAACAACAACAACAACAAAGGGATTCGAGTGTCAGAAATGAGGTTGTGTGAGCTTCATCTATACTTTCCTTAAGGAGGGGGCCAGGGAGGTAAAGGTGGGTGCTGTAAATTAGAGAGAAAGGCAACAGGCAGGGGGGCAAATTTAAGAGTAAGAGTGTGAGGGAGGGGGGAGTGAAAAAAAGGGGGCAGGGGTGAGGGTAAAAGTGAGAGGGGCAGGGAAGAGCGTGGGAGATGATGGGTGTGAGAGGGTAAAGTGCTTGCTGTGTTGGTTAATTAAGGGTAAAAGTGTGTGGGGAGAGGCAAAGAGGTTGGTTAGTTTTGGGAGTGAGAGTAAGAGGAGGGGCAGGCAGAGGAGGAGAGTTGGGGTGAGAGGTAGGAAGGAATGCATAGGGGTGAGGGTAAAAGTGGAAGGGGAGAGACATCATTATAAGAGGGGGAGGGGGAGGGGGGGGGGAGGACAGGGGAATGTTAGGGTGAGAGTAAGAATGTCAAAGGAAAGAAGGAGTATAAGTTGGAGAAGAGGACCAAAGATGTAGGTTGAGGTGAGAGGTAAGAGTGGGAGAAGAGGTATAAAAAAAGTGAGAGGGAGGGGCTGGGGAGAGAGAGAGTAAGAGTAGGAGAGGAGATAAAAGTGAGAGGGAGGAGAAGGGGAGGGACAAAAGTAAGAGTGGGAGAGGAGATATAAGTGAGAGGGAGGAGATATGGTGGAAGAGGAGGTATATGTGAGAGGGAGGGGAAGAGGAGGGAGAAAATAAGAGTGGGAGAGGAGATATAAGTGAGAGGGAGGGGCAGGGGAGGGACAAAGTAAGAGTGGGAGAGGAGGTATAAGTGAGAGGGAAGGAATGTGGTGGGATAGGATATATAAGTGAGAGGGAAGGAATGTGGTGTGAGAGGAGGTATAAGTGAGAGGGAGGGGCTGGGGAGGGTGAGAGTAAGAGTGTGGGAGTGACCGTGGGAGTCCCTGTCTGACGTATGCAGCTCCTACACACGGAAGTCGACCCCCTCTTCATGCCCTTTGATATTTTAATCCAACTACCTCTTCACATCAGGCAGACGACACCAGCTTTACTGTTACACACGAACACTAGCAAGTTACTTTCATCTTCTTTGACCTTTAAGTTTTTCTCATAATGGTTAATACTTATCATTAATTAGCTTTGGACACTTTGACCAAGGATATACTGTCAGGATATCATGTCAGTGTTGAATCCCAGTTCACTGTAGGCTATACTAACTCCTCAATTGTATGAAAACCGTCGCAGTGTAGGAATATGTGATTACAAAACAGAAGGGGTAAATAAAGTTATTGAGATATACGTTAAGTATGGTAAATATTTAGGAATGATAAAGACGATTGAATAATATATATATATATATATATATATATATATATATATATATATATATATATATATATATATATATATATATATATATATATATATATATATATATATATATATATATATATATATATATATATATTTCCACAGAGAGTACAATTGGGAAATTGAAATATATGTATTCCTTTCCATATATTTCTCCGACTGTAACCTTGTACCAATCAAGTGTGTGCTGGAGCAAGGAAGAGTTACCGTGACTGGGGTGAGGTGAGGGAAAGCGGGATTGGGAACAGAAAGGTGTTGAAACTGTTCGTGTGGCCCTACCTGGCTTGGACCACTGTGTCCTGGCACCTGCCCTGCTTTGTCCTGTGTAATGGTCATTCTGCATCAGGACACACCTCACCTTTAATATCACAGCCACGTGTAATGTCTCACACTGATCAGCGTCTCTTTTTCTTTTATGACAGAGGCGTAACATCCAACCTGGTGTATGTTTCTGTGATCACCAATCGTGTTCTTAGGAAGAAATTATAAACTTCAAAGTTTATAAAATAGAAGGGATAGAGGAAATATTTCCCTGGATGCTGGAAGTTATAATACAGATTGAAGTCTTTCAAAGAGGAGAGGCACATTAATTAATCATAATAAACTTTTTACGCCCTTTTTTCTGTCGATTGTCGGAGTTTGAATTTCATTCTATAAAAAATCTTTTATGCTATTGATCAAGAGATGACTAGGTAAGAACCATTTCACTTGGTTTGGTAATGTGCCAATCCTCTTCTGAAGTATTTGTATATTTAATGTGCTGTATAGCTATAAAAACCTTAACATATCTGTCAGGTAGATGCTGGGTACTTTGGTCCTTGTATAAACTAACATTACTCATACGGTTGGTGCTTCACCATAACAAATGGGTCCTGCTGATTCATGATGATATTTAACAACAAACCAAGTGTCTCGCACAGCAATGAGAGTCCTATTATGCAGTGGAAGAATGTACAGAGTTACTCTTCTCATAGTTAGGCTCGTGTTACACACCAAATAATTCAAAAGAATAAAAGAAAAAAAGTTATTTACTGAAAAATTTCTCCCATGTCAACATCATCTTCTTGCTCGGAAAGGAATATAAAATAACACAAAGCTTAATTTTGGGAATGTAAATGTGAGAGGCGACTGGAAATAAGCTTTAATATATTCCTCTCTCTTGTTGCTTAGTCCTGTCTAGGTGCCCGGTTGAGGTTGAGGAAATTGTGTCAGAAGAAGGAAGAGAGAGAGAGAGAGAGAGAGAGAGAGAGAGAGAGAGAGAGAGAGAGAGAGAGAGAGAGAGAGAGAGTGATATAAGGAGTATAAAACTATGCCTATGTGAATAAACAGAGAGAATGAGAAATGAAAGATGAATATAATAAGGTGAGTGAATGAAGGAAAAAGAAAGTGTTAACAAAAAGAGGATGAAGGGAGAACGAAGAAAATGTATTGTACTTGATATGTGGGAAGGAGAGAGAGGAAGGAAAAGTATGCAGTACGTGAGATGAGCGAGGAAGGAATGAAAAAAAAAAAAGATTAAAACTATTAGGTGGCAGAGAGGAAAGGGAAAGGATTTTAGATGGTGAAAGGAGAGAATCAGAATGGTTTATGAAATTTTTAAAACACACAAGAGTCATTAA
>JAWQEG010005600.1:140000-147500 GCA_033782935.1 Petrolisthes cinctipes
CCCATATGGAAAGGAGCTTGTTTCGTGGCATAGTCAGGAGGAATCAGAAGTCTCCTATTAAATCTCCTTAAATGCAAAAGGTTGGTTTATGCAATATCAGAACGTTTATTGCAGTCAGACCTTTCTTATATCATCAGCAACATAATCATTTAATTGGCTGGAATTAATGTATTTTTATGTAACTAAAAACCATTTCGTGCCTGTTTGGTAATCCGTAATTAAATTTTCTTTCCATTCACACACGCTTTTATCTCGGCTCGGATCCAGCGGCTTGGCATTCTTCAGATTCTTTCCTCTGATACCCAGTAGGTTCTCTCAGTTATTACCATAATCTAGTTTTTCTTCACCACCAGCCACCCACTTGCCAGGTGTGTGAGAAAATGTGCCAGTGTACCTAGTTCGATGCCTGGTAGATACCTTAACTCTTAATTCCATCTATATTTACAAAGTAGATAATATATTTACTTTTCCTTGCCCTCTCCCTTCTCTTTTCTTCTCGTTTTTTTTTTTGTTTTTCCTCTTTACCCTTCCCATTCCTTCCTGCCCATTTCTTTTCAATTCTCTCCATTCCCTTATTCGTATCACTTCCCTTTCCTTATAGTTTTTCATTCACCTTCTTTTCTTTCACTCCCTCCCCCCCCCCTTTTTCCATTCCAATCTCTTCTATTCCTCTCCCCTCCTTTCTCTTTCCAGCTAAAAAAAAAATAAAAGCAATAAACAAAAATTAAAGATAGAATTGTTGGTCCGAAGTTGTTCAAGATACGTCACGAGGAGAGAGGAAGAGTTACGGTGTCACGGTGGTGTGTGTGTGTGTGTGTGTAATGGTAGTGATGGTGGTGGTGTTGATGTGTGTATATGTGTCGTGGTGGTGGTGTGTATATGTGTCGTGGTGGTGGTGTTGATGTGTGTATATGTGTCGTGGTGGTGTGTGTGTGTGTGTGTGTGTGTGTGTGTGTGTGTGTGTGTGTGTAATGGTAGTGATGGTGGTGGTGGTGGTGTGTGTGTTTATGTTGTGATAGTGGTGATGATAATTGTTGTGTGTATGTGTACCCTGAATTCTCGCTGGCTATAAGATGATCTCGTCTCTCGGCTCCTTTGTGTTCAGTTAAAGGGAGATTCTGTTGTTGGTAAATTGAAAGGCTAATGATTCCACCTAACTATATATACCAGAAGACAGACACCCTTAATGGTACTAATAGGGGAACTGTCTGATTCATGGCATAGTTTGGAGGAATCAAAGACCTTCAAATTCACAAACGAAAGCATCTCCCCTATAGATGTTGATAATGTTGCAAGTTATGAATTGAGAGCCATCCTTTCCTTCAAAAATTGCCTCAAAGTCTACTGAGAACATTTATATCTTGACAATGTTTGTAGAAATAATGTATTGGCTTCCAGTTCGCCGACAGTGTAACCTTACCCTCATTTCTTTTACCGTTATAGGAACAGTTGTGGATATATAATGATGATGCAGGTACAGACAGAATCTAAGGTCTTCAGTAAAGTACAAGACAGTGGCAACAGTGTATAATGTTTGCGTCATGGCTTTAGGATGCCAAGGTGCAGGCAGACCCATGCATCCTACTCCTCCTTAATTAACAACACGATGATCGAATGAAAACTGTTGATCCTTTTATAGTTAACTCTGTCAAGGCTTCGGCGTTTTGGTAAGAACATTTCCGGTGATTTCAATATATTCTTTGTTTACAATTTATCAACAGAATTTAATAATGAAAAAAAAAAAACACAAACTCTCTCGGTATGTTTTTATGGTGGTGTGTGGATGAAAAGCACCGGAAGTAACGCTGTGATGATAGTGACAATAATGGTTTACTCAGATAATATTGTCGTGTTGGCAACCAAGCTCTTCAAAATTGCCTAAAAATTCAAAAATGTCTGAAAATGATGAGGTATTTCTTGTGCTATCGTCAATCACATCTCCAATCAAGTATCGTTTTTGCATGCAGCAGCCAAGACTGACTTAATTGCTCATACCTAACTTTGCAACTTTGCAGGAGGATTTTTCTCTAATCACATCATGCCGTCTTCATCATGATTACCTTCAGGAGGGAAAGAAAAAGTTGTTGAAGATGAAAATAAAAGTGACCGAAGCAACAAACCTTTGCCCTTTCAGTCCAGCACGAGGCGAGTGGAGCAGGGAGTTCCCAAATGTGGTCAGTTTGAGAACATTATCTTATCCAGGACACCCTTGGCTAGATAATGTTGTGTTAAGTCACGATCGAGTAAATTAGGTCACGTTGTTAGTTTAGGTCAGACGGTTAAGTTCTATAGTTGAATGTCATATGATAGGTTAGATTACGTCGACTTAAGGGACCCTGTGATGTAGTCAGAAAATTGTAGTTAAATGAGTCCTTCAAATATTGCCACGACACACACACACACACACACTCACCTATAATGATGGAAGTAGCTTGTTTCGTGGCATAGTCTGGACTCCCAACGCGCAGAACCTCAAACTGAACACACGTAGGTAAACACAAGCCAGACCCCCAGCGAAGGCCCCCCCTCAGACCCCAAGAGAAGGCCCTCCTCCCTCCCTCCCTCCGACCCCCAGCGAAGGCCCCCCCTCCCTCCCTGCCTCCGACCCCCAGCGAAGGCCCCCCCTCCCTCTCTCCCTCCGACCCCAAGAGAAGGACCCCCTCCCTTCCTCCCTCCGCCCCCCAGCGAAGGCCCCCCTCCCTCCCTCCCTTCTTCCCTGGCGGCAACTATCACAAGCTTTGTCTGGTTTCCCTCGCTTCTTCGACCCACTTCCGCCAGGCTTTCTCGATGTCACTCACTGTCCATGCCAAGGCCAGCCAACCCGAAATAATATGTATATGGTGCCACGGGAATGAAAATAAAACTTACAAACACGATGACGAAAAAAACTATAGCCTAATCGGTATTTAAATAGTGAGACTCAAAGGCAGTCCCGATACCAGTATATATATTTTATTTTGCGACACGGATGAAATACTGACGACCAAAATGAAGGAGTTGATGATGACTGACAAAAATCGAGATGTAATTAGGGAGACGCCAAGACAACTCGGATTCCTGTACTGTGTATGTTGCGACACGAAGGAAATGCTGGCGATGATAATGACAAAGAAGAGGACTGCAACCAAGATGTAAATACAGTAGTGAGGACGCCACGGCAACCTCAAAATTCGATACAGTTATGATCCGGCTTGAATGAATTACTGACGATGGGTAGTAGAATAACAGGGGTCATGGCCTTATCAAGACAGTATTGCTCTGTTCTCTTCTCCCTCCTTATTGTCCTCCCTCCTGCTCTATTTCCCTTCCTTCCTCCTGTAATTCTCTTCCTTCCTCCTCTACTTCTCTTCCTTCCTCCCCTAATTCCCTTCCTTCCTCCCCTACTTCCCTTCCTTCCTCCTCTAATTCTCTTCCTTCCTCCCCTAATTCTCTTCATTCCTCCCCTACTTCTCTTCCTTCCTCCCCTAATTCTCTTCCTTCCCTTAATTCTTTTCCTTTCTCCTCTACTTCCCATCCTTCCTCCCCTAATTCTCTTCCTTCCTCCCCTAATTCTCTTCCTTCCTTCCTTAATTCTCTTCTTTCCTCCCCTAATTCTCTTCCTTCCTCCCCTAATTCTTTTCTTTTCTCCCCTAATTCTTTTCCTTCCTCCCCTAATTCTCTTCCTTCCTTCCTTAATTCTTTTCCTTTCTCCTCTAATTCTCTTCCTCCCTCCCCTAATTCTTTTCCTTTCTCCTCTAATTCTCTTCCTCCCTCCCCTAATTCTCTTCCTTCCTCCCCTAATTCTTTTCCTTCCTCCTCTAATTCTCTTCCTTCCTCCCCTAATTCTCTTCCTTCCTCCTCTAATTCTCTTCCTTCCTCCCCTAATTCTCTTCCTTCCTCCCCTAATTCTCTTCCTTCCTCCCCTAATTCTCTTCCTTCCTCCCCTAATTCCCTTCCTTCCTCCTTTAATATTGGACTCGATTGGAGAGAGAGAGAGAGAGAGAATAAAAAAAAAAACACCGTGATATAATGAAGGTGAGTGGATGGAATGGGTTCTGGCAGGGCGGCGAGGAAATGGTGGTACGCAGAGAAATTCTTCCACGAAATCAAACTAATAATGACGTACGAGGTAATGATCCGAGGAAGATGATGATGATGGTGGTGGTGGTGGTGGTGGTGGTGGTGTGGCAGTGTCGAGACGATTCCTTAAAGGGGGGAAGTTTTGTGTTGGTAAATCTGGATCAACTGAATCTTCCAAACTATTCCAAGCAACAGAACACCATTATTTTTTTGCTCTTCTGGTCCTGTTTCCTAGCATACTTTTTGAGGAATTAAGGCACTCCAATGTACCAAAAAAGAATTACCACCTTAATACTGAGGTGGCGGTGGTGTTGGTGATGATAAATGACAGAAATCGAATTACAGCAAGTAGTGATGGTATCCCTTGTTGTATTGTATGGTTGTATGGTGTTGTAAGAGAAGTAAGGGTTGGGTAGTGGTGGTGGTTGTTGTGGTATGGTTGTATGGTGTTGTAAGAGAAATAGGGGTGGTGGTGGTGGTGGTTGTTGTGGTATGGTTGTATGGTGTTGTAAGAGAAGTAAGGGTGGTGGTGGTGGTTGTGGTATGGTTGTATGGTGTTGTAAGAGAAGTAAGGGGTGGGTGGTGGTGGTGGTTGTTGTTGTGGTATGGTTGTATGGTGTTGTAAGAGAAGTAAGGGGTGGGTGGTGGTGGTGGTTGTTGTGGTATGGTTGTATGGTGTTGTAAGAGAAGTAGGGGTGGTGGTGGTGGTGGTTGTTGTGGTATGGTTGTATGGTGTTGTAAGAGAAGTAGGGGGTGGTGGTGGTGGTTGTTGTGGTATTGTTGTATGGTGTTGTAAGAGAAGTAAGGGTGGTGGTGGTGGTTGTTGTGGTATGGTTGTATGGTGTTGTAAGAGAAGTAAGGGGTGGTGGTGGTGGTTGTTATGGTATGGTTGTATGGTGTTGTAAGAAGAGTAGGGATAATGGTTGTGTTGCATGGTGTTGAAAGAGAGTAGCAGGGGTGGTCATAGTGGTATGGTTGTATGGTGTTGTAAAAGGAGCAGGGTTACTGGTAGTGGTATGGTTGTATGGTGTTGAAAGAGGAGCAGGGGTAGTGATGGTAGTGTTGTATGGTGTTGTAAGAGGAGCAGGGTTAATGATTGTGTTGTATGGTGTTGTAAGAGGAACAAGGTTAATGGTAGAATTGTAAGGTTGAGTAGTATGTAATAAATTTGCTTCCATGTGATCATCTAAGGGACCCTGTGATGTAGTCAGAAAATTGGAGTTAAACGAGTCCTTCGAATATTGCCACGAGACACCACCTGTATGGAAGGAGCTTGTTTCGTGGCAAAGATAGGAGGAATCAGAAGCCTCCAAATTTCATACACTATCACCGGGTTATAACGTTGCTTGATCTACTTTAGCCTCATAGCAAAATATAGAATGCTTAACCAATCCTAAACAATTCTAAACTATCCAGTGTAATGTATTACTAAAATGTATGTACCGAATTATAAACAAGCATCTGGTCTGATCAGTGTGAAAATAAACGAAAAACAAAAGCACTGTCATATCATCATTATTTCGAGTAAAAAAAAAAATAAATAAAAATAATAATAATAATAATAATAACAATAAAAAATAAAAATAAAATAAAAGATACTATTTGTGCCTGACAACACTTGGGAATATGATGATGTGTGTGTGTGTGAGTGATGTGTCCCTGGGAGGTGTGAGCAACAGGGTGGCACGGGAACATGAGGGGGCTAATCTCTATAGTCTACAAACAGGTTGGTTAGAGGACTACTGATTCCCCCAAACTATGCCAGGACACAGATTTGTTACCTTGGGGGGGGGATGCGTGTGGGTGTTGTGTTTTGTAGCACAGTCTGTAGGAATATGTAGAACCTCCCCCACCTACATAGTTTGTCGACAATATATTATGCCTCCTTAAACCACAGACAATGAAACCCCTTGGCTCCTGAGACCCCTGGTGGGTAACTCAGCGTGTTGTGGTTCTCGACTTGCTCAACCTGACACACCACACTAATACTTTACACATATCGACGCAACACAACAACACTTTACTCAACTCAGACACACCACACCAACACTTTACATACCCACACAACACACAATCACTTTACATACCCACACAACATACCAACGCTTTACATATTCATACAACACATCAACACTTCACATACCCGCACAACACACAATCACTTTACATACCCACACAACATACCAACACTTCACATACTCAAACAACATATCAACACTTTACATATTCATAAAAACACACCAACACTTCACATACCCATACAACACACTAACACTTCACATACCCACACAACACCTAACACTTTACATACTCATACAACACACCAACACTTTACTCAACCTCAACACACCACAACACATTACACATACCAATACACCACACCCAAACTTCACACACAAACACTTCACACACCCACACAACAACAACAACACTTTGCACACCCACACACCAAAACCAACACTTCACACATGCATACCAACACAACACAGCAACACTTTACTCACCCACACAACACACCATTTAACAGGCTACACCAACTACACCGTCATACCACACTAGTTGATAGACCACATTGTTTGATATATTACCACCACGTCACACCAGACTGACACACCACACAGTCACCTCACAAGTTGGAGGAAGGATTGGAAGTATGAGAGGGAGGAAGAGAAGTAAGGGAGGAAGGAAAAGAATGAGGGGAGGTAGGAAGAGAAGTAGAGGAGGAAGGAAGAGAAGTAAGGGAGGAAGGAAGAAAAGTAGGAGAGGAAGGAAGAGAAGTAGAGGAGGGAGGAAGAGAATTAGGGGAAGAGGGGAAGAAGGTAGGGGGGGAAGGAAGAGAAGTATGAGAGGGAGGAAGAAAATTAGAGGAGGAAGGAAGAGAATTAGGGGAGGAAGAAAGAGAAGTAGAGGAGAAGGGAAAATAATTAGGGGAGGAATGAAGAGAATTAGGGGAGGAAGGAAGAGAAGTAGAGAAGAAAGGAAATTAATTAGGGGAGGAAGGAAGAGAATTAGAGGAGGAAGGAAAATAATTAGGGGAGGAAGGAAGAGAAGTAGGGGAGGAAGGAAGAGAATTACAGGAGGAAGGAAGGGAAATAGAGCGGGAAGGAAGAGAATTAGGGGAGGAAGGAAGAGAAGTAGAGGAGAAAGGAAAATAATTAGGGGAGGAAGGAAGGGAAATAGGGGAGGAAGGTAGAGAAGAAAGGAAATTAATTAGGGGAGGAAGGAAGAGAAGTAAGGGAGGAAGGAAGAAAAGTAGGAGAGGAAGGAAGAGAAGTAGAGGAGGAAGGAAGAGAAGTAGGGGAGGAAGGAAGGGAAATAGAGCGGGAGGGAGGACAATGAGGAGGGAGAGGAGAACAGAGCAATACTGTCTTGATAAGGCCACGACCCCTTCCTCCACCATACTATTCCAAGCAACAGAGCACCATTACTTTTGGTCATATG